>CM076580.1:77912028-78099995 GCA_034641835.2 Pinus albicaulis
AGTGAGACAAAAAACTTCCTCCCACGTAAAAAATAGGCACCCTTCACCTCAACACTAAGTCTGTGCCATGTGAAATACTACCATTAGGTTTATTTCAGCAGACCAGACTTCAATCCAGAGGTTCTTTCCCAAGATTAACAAAGCCATATTGGAGTTTAAAGGCTTATACTGAGTGAGCTAAGTACCTTAAACTTTAAACAAATGTTTTATAGATTTCCTCTATCTTTAGAGTGTTAATCCTCAAAGGGAAAAGATGAGGATGAGCATCAAAAGAGAAACGAAGTAGTGGGAGTGACTAATTGAGATATCCATATAGTCTATATGCTTAAACTAATCGAAAGAAGCGAACTTTTTAGAAAAACAAAACATAAAGAAAGGGTACCTATCACATCTTGAAGTGGTCACCCAATTAGTGGAGTCTATATAAGCAATATGTAAACCTAAAGATAAATTGAATGTAAAGTGGTTAGGCCCCAAACTCTATTTAAATATTGACATGCTAAGAGGAAGATTCCATGTAGCAAATTGCACTAAAGCGTAATAATGTGAAATCTTTCCACTCATTTAACCAAGACTTCATCACACCATACAAAATTATGGATTTTATGACAGCATCAAAGAGCCTCATCCTGAAAAGATATCCTAAAAGTAAATCTAGAAATATTGCGAACGTGAATGAGAAGCATACCCTTTACACCAAGACACTATAATAGAGACATGTAAATTGCACTCCTAAATGCTATGCATTAGTTGTTGTCTACAAGAAAAGTGAGAAGTGGAAAGAGCTTCATTAATGATATTAAATACCATCACCCTAGTTTTACTAACTTTAGCACCAGATGTATAATATCACAAAACCAACCTAAGGAGTCAACCTGACACTAAAATATTCCTAGGGATGAGGCCAACATAACTGCTTGATCTGCAAAAAGGAGCAGTGACATCAAAACATGATGAGGAATCACACTATCATTAACATATGCAAGCTCCTTAAGGACTTGTTCCAGCTTATCAATTTAAATTCCAGTGTAAGAGAGAGAGTGCATATGTTCCTGCTAAGCCACATGTGTGCTTCCTTGAGCATCAAAAACAAAGGAATAATAAAAATATCAAAATGAAGAAAGAAGTTGGGTAACACCGAACAAAATTAATAAACAATATTTTTCTCAAAGGATTAATACATGGTCCTCAATTATCACTAATTCTAGCATTTTGTTTGTGTCAAAGGTCTAAAATCAGTTCAATCACCAGTCTACTTCAGCTGGTTCCATCCAACCTTGGTGAACTTCAAATATCATGTTTTGAAGATTTTGAGGCTTGAGCCTAATTTCTTTGGAGCTTGCTGCAGTCATCACATAAAGCCCATTTTTACCAATAAGGCTTGTTAAGATCATCACATACATCCTCTGTTGCATATAAAAATAACCATTGTTTTCAAAGAGTCTTGAAGAAATAGTCTAGTTTCGATTTTGTAAGCTATTCTGAACTGCTTGCATTCATATTTGATATTTGCAAACTGATAGGTTAATATCTACTTGTCATTTAGTAACAGTTATGGGTGAATTAGGTTATGTAACTGCATTAACTATAAGAAATATCAGACATATTAATATGGATAAGTCTGAGCTATATTATATTACATGTACTTCTATTATCTAACATAGAATATTCAGACCACCCCAACCGGCCTATAGCATATTGAAACTAGGAGATATAGAATGTTCAAAATAAAATACATAGGCAGGTAACCAATTTGTTATTTAAACAGAGATTCCAACTTCTAGTAATCCAAATCACTGAAGCTCATACCACTTATAGGTACTACAAATCTATCTTAGCTTTGTTGTATTTTATATAAGTTATAATCAACTACAATTATGATAATCCAAATCAATGAAAACCATACAACTTAGATATGTAATAGATCTATTATATGTTTCTTGATATCTCTACAAGAAATGATTGAACAAAAATGAGAACTCCTACAGGAGGATGGAATAGGATTACATTTTTTCATCATAGAGGATTTATTATTTATTTTTTTATAAAAATAACAAGAAAATATCTTCAGTAATTTTCAATGCTAACGTGTCCTATTGACATGATATAATTACACATGGGATGGTGAGTTAACACTTAGATATTAATGTGATGTATAACTAAGCAGTATAACTAGGACTATTATGTGTAACTTGTTATAACATTAATACACTAGGTTGAATACAGATGAAATGATAGTTGATCTTATTACAGTACTTCTACGGATAACATTGTCTTGAATGATAATTGACACAAAGAGGAGGTAAAAATGGTAATTTTTGGCAGTTTTAATTTTAGGACATTTTAGTGGGGCATTGGCTGGTAGACAGTGAGATTACGTTGAAATGTGGATTTTCTACAACACTGCAAAATTATCTAGAATTCATGGTATCATCAAAATTCACACAAAGCTTGCAACCCTTAGACAAAATTTACAAAGCATGATAAGACAATATATATCCAGTGTGATAAGGTTTATATATCCAGCTTACAAACAATAACCAAATAGTAGCAAGAACATTGCAGTACATCTGACATAAAAAACATATAGCTTAAAGACGTATAATAGTAATCATGTATTCAACATCTTAACCATGATATTAATCACAAGTAAGCTGTCACATTCTGCACCTAGCATCCTAAAATGGTTGGGATAGTAATTTACCAAGTCATTGTTCTCTCTCAATCATTGATCAATTCAATGTCACTTCTCTTCCAACATATAAAAGTGTTAAGTGCATCTGCTAAATACTCGCATCGACTACTTTTATGTTTAAGCTTAATTTCACAATCCGAATTAACCAAGACTAATTGTGGGCACAAAAAATAATATCCTTCTCCTAATAATTCTCCATTGGGCATGACAAAATTTGGTTCAGTGTTTTTTATGTAACCCTTTGCAACCTTCACTTGACCATTAAAATATGTAAGTAAAAAAATTTTCCCCTTCAATCCTTTATTTGAAGGTAGTGATTGCGGTTGACCCTTCAAATAAACAAATTCTTGTGAGATTCCATAGAATAAAAATATAATATTAAAAAATAAAATAAACAAGTATAAAACTTACCCATGTTATTGAGTCACCAATTGGGTCATGAATAGGTTGTCCCAAAGTTAATGGATTTTGTTCTAGCGAAGCCTGACTAGGACTTAAGGAACTCTGCTAAAAAATAAATAGTTTGAATGCGATACCATGAAATCAAAAGATGAACGGTTAAGATACAAAAATAATATTTCATTAATTACACATATACAACAATAAAATCATGTTCATATTGGCATTGTGCTTTTAAAATTTTAATCTTCAAAGATGGCATAAATCAACAATTATATAGCCTACACGTAATTCTTACATTGTTGGTTGGTTCTGGATTAACTCGGCCATTTTCTTTTCCCGCCTCTGTGGCAGATTTCCATTGCATTAATTCTTCAACAACTGCCTTCAATATTCCAAGTTCCTTGTCTTTTTCTTTCAATTTTGCTTCTGTATTATGTAATTGCCTCTTGTAAGCACGCTCTTTTCCAAAAAAATCAGTTGGAGTAACCTCATAGCCAACCCCACGTACACGACCCCTCCTCTCAGGCCCCAAAACTATTGCAATGGAATCTTCCTTTGTTTCAAATGCAAGAGACAATGAATAATTTTGTATCAATTCAATTTGTTTCTAGCAAAGACAACATTTCAATAAATACATGTAAGAAACATCATTAATATTTAAAAAAGAAGAAAAATTAAACAGATACAAGAATAGTTCGGGAACTTACTATTCTCTCTGCACTAAATGATGAAATTGGAGTGCCATCCTTCTTTGTATGACATTTTATCCACACATCAGCCCTAGTTACAGGTGCATCATTTTGATTGCAAGTTTGATTCTAGTCACAAAAATTACAATGATCTAGATAAGTATATTTGCAATTGGTAATTGTGAACAAAAAATAGATTTGGTTACAACTTACAAGGTCATGTTCAACTATATAGTAACCTCTACCACCATAAGTGTGGGTCTCTGGTTCTAATGCCCTATTTTCCTGATTGAATTTTACCTTCTCCTACAACTCAATAAAAAATGGATGCTTAGATTAAAATTGATTATATGCAAGGATTCAAATTCAAATCTCATTTAATGATAACAAGTAGATTTGTCATTAATTTTTACCTTGAATTTAGGGTCAGATTTTATTCTAAAAAATTCAATCCAATCGGTTTCATTTACTCCTATAGGACCATTTTTCATCCTCTCCTCATCTATGTTGTATTTCAAATAATAATTTTTATACAAATTATATCTGTAAGTTCTCAAACACTGAGATATTTCTTTATAACACCATTTCTCCACTAACATTTCTATTTGGTAGGTATGATACAATAGATAAACAATCAATTATTAGATACAAATACTTATTTTCAATTAAACTTATCATGCACATGTTCACATACACCAATGAAATTTAGAAAACAATCCAATAATAATTTGGTTGATACTCACATTGATTGCACTCCATATGTCTTTTTTAATTTCTTCATGCACTTGTTTCCATTCCATGTGTTTGATGCCTACAATATCTCTTGCAAGGACACCTAAAAAGGAAGAGAATTTCTCTGACTGTGGACCAACATGTTTTCCCCTCTCATTAAATTGAATTTCAGGCAATGCAGATGCCTCTGTAGTGTTTCCAAAGAGGCATTTTGTTGGTCCCATACCCTTCATTTTCACATTTGTTGTACTATGGGCTTCAATACTTGGATCTTCCCCTTCCAAGCCATGCTCTTGTTGCGGTTGTTATTTCTCCATATCATGATCTAGTTGTGATGGTTCTTGCTCCAAACCATAGAGTTGTTGTGATGGTACATGATGAGTATTTTCTGGAAAAAAAATCACACCTTTTGAGACAATAACAATATGAATATATTAACATAAAATCTTGAAGTATTTATACAAGAAATATAAAGTTGAAAAAATATCATACCTTCCAATGGTTCATTCACATTTTTCTCAAGAATATGTGCATTATAATTGGTGTTGACACTAAAGCAAATAGATTCATGTTGTAATGGGGAAATGGATCCTGGTGCTCTCTTTTGTGGGTGTTTTTTGATGATGCCACATCGAATGTTGTCATTTTTTTTTGTAATGTAGCTTGACTTTGTGGTTTTACTCACTGTTAAAATTGATCTCTTATGATGTATTTCATTCTTATTGGATACCTACACATATAGATTGCGACACTTAATAAAATTTAGTAGGACAAATTTTAAAGTAGAAAAGAAAACACAATAATTGTTAAAAAATCATTGACTTCCAAAATAAAAAATAATTTCTTACCTCGGTATGGATATCCATGGATAGACTGCATAAAAAAAAAACATTTTTATTAGCAAATCCTTTTCATTTCGTAAGAGTTCAATTCAGATCATAAGAGTTCAATTTCATTTATGTTCTTAAAGAGAAGTATGAGTTGTAAAATTTTATAGTCTAAAGCCACAATGACATTACCATTTCCATGGAAGAAATTGTAGGGTGGTGTGAATGGGTTCACATATAACAATAATTGAGGAGTTATTTTGCCTAAAGATAAACAATAAACTATTTCCATGTAAAAAACTAGGCTAAAAAAAGTTAAAAACAATTGCTATGTGAACAACTAGGTTGAAAGAACCATTACAAAAGTCCAGTATAAAAAAAGAAAGAGAGAAAAGCATCTAACAGTAATAATGTTGAGTGAAACACTTGAATGATATATTGAAGCAATGGATGTCATGTTCATGTTAATAAAACTCCCAAAGCCACTGTGGTTATCATTCTATGGACTCCAAAAAAGGTAACTAAATAATAGAGGCTCATACTTTTCAGGAATAAACCATAGTTTTTCTAGAATTTGTCTATATTCATCTTCATGTCACTACCCTTTAGGCTTATACATAAAATTTTTAGCATGAATTATTGTAAAGAGAACTGTTGTGTCATCGAGCATCATTAAATAAAGATTACAATTTTAATTCTAAGTGAAATAGTTTAGGAATGAGGGCTAGACACGGATAAAACAATATGGAATTGGTAGTTGGAAAACAGTAGAAGAGAAAATTGCACAGGTAGTTGAACAACAGTAGAAGAGACAATTGCACGCTAACATACTGGGATTTTAGTTGAAAAAGGCAAAGGAAAAGTCTGCCATATACAAAATTATGAAATTCAATGGGTTATCGTAAGCAGTCCAATTATATAAAAGATTCAAAGCAGTCTAGATTCTTGATGTTGTTGGGCCTTTGTTTATAATTTAGGGACTTGAAGAACTATATAAATTAACACAGGTCCATCTATTGGCAATAATCCACAGCGATTTGCAATGCTTCTAGTTACTTTCTATGCTAAATAAATTCTGAAGCTAATGAAGATAATGTCATAATAAAAGTGCTAACATAAAAACGTAATAGTAAACCAACATAATATTCATCATAAATTGAAAACGCAGTATTATAACCAAACAAAACCCCAAAAAAAATTATATTGGGAAATATGTGTTGATCGTTAAAAATTACTTCTATGAAAATATTGAGCATATAGAAGGTGAAGGAATAATATGCATGCTAATTTAGAAATCTTGTGACTAAAAATATTGGTATTCTCACATTAAAAGGCATTATATTGAATATTCATTCAAATAAAACTTTGTAAACAATGTTTTGGCAGGTTGAATGAAATCTATTGTCACCGATATAGAAGTCTCAATTTCAGAGTAGTGCTATGCAAGCGAAAAATATGATATAGGGATTTAAATTTAAATAAAAACCAAAAGAGAAAAACAAAGAAGGAAAGCAATGGTGCAACGCTAACATTTCTGGTAGAGACAACCAGCATAACATTTTCTTGCAAGTCTCAATTTTTTTTTAAATTTTTGATTAAGAAAAAGCTAAGATGGGCTAACAAATTTCTCTTTAATAAATTATCCATTTTTTAAAATTCTTTACTTAATAATCACCTGCAATAAAAATATACAAAACAACCATATATATAAAAGAAACCAGGAAATACCAGAATTAACAAGGATTTCTTCAAATGTTCTTAAGGCATGATAATGTTTCTTGATAGCACATGCTTCTTGGGTATTTACAGCTTATGAATTACAACAATGGAAGACAACCATATATATACAAGAAACCAGGAAAGACCAGAATTAACAAGAATTTATTCAAATGTTAAATCAGTGTAGAGCACTATACTGTGAAAAACATCGTTTTACGGGTCAACAGATGTAGATCTTATACTGTGAATCTTGAGTGATCCTCCTATATATAATTATGATCTGAAACATAAAGAGGCAGACAATTTATATGACGTAATCTGCCATTGGTTGCAGGCCTAAATTAGACAAAATAAGTGTGATGAAGATGAATCATTTCTGGCTTATAAAAGGTCTATTTGCTATATCGAAACCTCCTCCAGTAAGGTAGACACCATATAGGATTGGTTATATGACACAGCTTCAGAATTGCAGTTAGGGGGGGAAATGGATGATGGAACTCATGATTAAGCCCTCGATGAGACTGAAAATGATGGAAAAAACCATATTCTTGTTTTGAATGAAGAGAACATTGAGGAAGCAGATGATAAAGATTACCCAGAGAGGTTGGTTGCCTTGATGAAGATAGAGGAAAAATTGGTCATAGTATTTATGAATGTGGATCCCTTCCATCTTAAGAGATGAATTCAACTTCCTCTGATCCAGTATATTTCATAAATATTGACATCAGAAATGATATGATTTTCACCCCAGAATGTTGGTTGAAATTGGGACAAATCAGGGACAAATTACATAGGGTTCATCTTGAAGTTTCGGTTGATCAGTATGGTAGATATATAACAGTCAAGTAACAAAAGCATCATCACCTAAGAGAAAAGTGGAAAGAAATCATTTGTGACAATTGTACACATTCTAAGATAATTGTTCATGAAAATTTTCAGCATCAAAGAGCTAGAAACCCAAAAAACACAAGTAATTTGATTTTGCAGCACTCGTCATAGAATTATTATGAGAATGTAATCAAATGATGGAATAAAACCTTGGCAGCAAACATAGAAGACGTGATGTGATTATATTCTGGGCATACCAAAAACCATTACAAACTTCAAAAATCTCATACCATTAGACACAAATTATACCATTTAATCAGAAATCTGATTCTGCTTAAACATTTCTAAGATGATTATTGTGGTAGTTAATGTTTTCAATTTAGGAAAATAACCCTTGGAAAATCTAAAAGCAGAATTCATCAATCGAGTCAATTTTCAAGAATGCAAACATTTCGTGCAAAACTAAAACAAAATTCTTCAAT
Source organism: Pinus albicaulis (assembly GCA_034641835.2). NCBI lineage: Eukaryota > Viridiplantae > Streptophyta > Pinopsida > Pinales > Pinaceae > Pinus > Pinus albicaulis. The sequence continues at coordinate 77,920,403 of CM076580.1, forward strand.
GACAACTAAAACCATCAAATGCATCCTAAAAATTTAGTCCAATAGACTCCAAATATCCCAGTAATACATAAAAGAGCATAATTTCAGGCAACCTTCATGATAATTTTTTGACATAAATTTTAACAGAATCAGTCATGACAACCACCAAGGATATCTTATATGCTAAAAAAAAATCAAATTTTTAATCCATAAGGTTGTTATTGAGGGTGTGTTTCCAAGCCTCTCCAACCTTGGTTTACCAAACAACCCATATTTTAGTCGAAATGGAGTTAAGGTATTTACGTTCATTTTTTGTTGTTATAGATGATTACATGCAAGTGGAGAGCATTGGTCATAATTTAAAAAAGAATTTTTTTCCTATTATCCCCACAAAGACACCTTTTAGGAGTCCCAAATTATGATTTGTACACAAATTAAATTCAGCGAAAGATTCTTTTATCTTACATACATTGTTTTTGTTAAAAATAATTATACCTTCGCAACAAAGAGGAACTCACATGAGGAAACCCTGCATCCCAAACACCATAAAAAAGAGGCCTAAAATTGTCACTGCAATATACCCCGAATCCTTTTCAAATGTCATATATTCGACTGGTCACAATGAAGGGCCACAGAATTTGCCTAAGCCCAAACCTTATGAAAAACTTGATCACTTTGCTTTGATATTATGAAAAAAAAAGTATTCATCTATATGGGTCCTTGTATTTAACATACTCAGTGGCCTCGACACATTTGCAGAGAAGCACAACAAAGAACAGCATAATCTTCATGAAAGTGAGCAACAACCTAGGAAGATTTCTGCTGCTACTTAATTTGGTTTACTACTTGTGTCTGGACATTGCACAATGCGGATGATGTTTTTGATTGCTGTACACTGGCAATTTGTTGTGTTTTTTGAGGAGCTGCTAACTGTGGTTTTGATGGAGTTGAATGTGATAGCGACTACTACAGGACTGGGTTTTGAGGTTGTTGAAAAAGCTACTTGTATTGGACCGTTGCTCTATTTTTTGAGGAGTTTCTTATTGTGGTTTTGAGGGAGTTGAATGTGAAAGTGGTTGTTGCTACAGAACTAGGTTTTTAGGTTGTTGGAAAATCTACTTCTAGTTGACTGTATATTACGTACACTCCTAATCTGTTATATCCAAAAATAATAAACAAATTCAATAAAAACTGCAACACCTTTAAAAATATGATTGTCCATCTGCAACTATACCATCCGTTTCAAAGGGATTAGCATGCAAACATATAAAACTATTGAGGCAATCCAGAATTAAACATACATAGCATGGTTTTTCCCAATAAAAATGGTGCAGGCGATCAAGAATTAAAGCACATGCAGCCGAACATGCATTGAGGACAGATGTCACCAACATGATTCGGGACAAATGTCACCAGCACAATAAAAAGGTTGGCGATCCCAAAAAAGAACTGATTCAAAAGAATAGGCCTATTGGCCTAAATATACATGCACACCTGTTTCAGACAGAGAAAAAAATAAGACAACTAAAACGTCCAAACACTTGCGGCTTCACTTTTTGAATTTTTTAAATCTATATTTTCTAAAATATACATATAAATTTATTTAAAATCATAAAAATTAACTGCAAATAATTCAGGTTTATAAAATATAAATTTTCCTTTAAAGTTAAAATTGATCTAAAATAAATAAAAAAACAACTTAAAATAATTCGTTATTATAAAATATAAATTTACCTCTTTTCATTTCCTCTTCTTGTAGTCATGGCGTGCTTACTTCTTAGTGACTCCAATTTTATCTAAAGCACACTCAAACTCATCTTCAAACAAAATTTTATTGAATAGGAATGAGCTCTATTCTCATTTTAAATATTAAAAAACCCTAAAAATATTGGTCGAAATATTGGTGGGAAATCTAAATCTTAATGAAAATGGTGGGAAATCTAAATCATAATAAAAATGGTAGGAAATCTAAATAGTGATTTCATTGAATAATAATTAGTTATATTCTCAATTTAAACAAAATGGAAACTAGAAACTCTTAAAAATATTGGTGGGAAACCTAAATCATAATTTCATTGAATAGTAATGAGTTTTATTCTCAATTTAAACCAAATTATTAAAAAAAAGGTAGGAAACTCCGGAAAAAGTTAGTGCGAAATCTAAATCCTAATAAATATGGTAGGAATTCTAAATCTTTTTTACTCTTACGACACTCTTGAGATGTTTCCACTTGTGCAATTGTGCTTCCAAATATGTGAACTCAACAATAAAACACACCTTAAAATACATGAATCCTATCTCTCAATGTGAGAAAGAGAATGTAAACCAACTAGCTATGACGTTCTTCTTTTATACATGAGACGCTTGACTATGCCATGAAATCCCCCAAAATCTTCTTAAAGCATGGGAGCTCCTCTTCATGCATGAAGCTAGTGGAATATGACAAGTTATCCAAAATTCATCCAAATATGTGATTTGTGCCTTAGGAAATGTGAATTAAGGTACCCTTAGTGGAAAAACATGCATAAATATTTGTTGTTAAGTTCCTTGAATGTGAGATGTTACCATTTGTCAATTGTGCCTATTGTTGATGATGAATTTGACACCCTAGTTTTGTAAGGATCACTAAGTGTCATTTTGCGTCAACCCAAGGTCATTTCCATTGTCACCTTAGCAATGAATCCTCTCAAATATTAATTATTGAATCCTAAGGGTGTCCCATAGCAAAAATTTATGGGGAACTCATTTATGTGACTAGATGAATAGCAAGCATTGAAAACCATCTTTACATTGTATGGTTCAACATCTTGATGATTCTTGTCCTATTGACCACAAATTTTGTATTCATTATTGCTTTCATCGCAACACCTGCAATAGATATTGATGGTGTTCATAAGCCTATTTCTAGCTGTGATAAGTGGATTAGGGGATACCTTATCACAACCCATTACCCCTAATTTGTTTACTCACTGAGACAAAATTTGGGGGGTCATAACATTAAGAAAAGTGGAATGACATAACAAAAAAGCTTTTTTTTTGGGGGGGGGTATCTTATGGTGTATTGAACGGGCCAAGGGGACACAAGGGTAGCATGTATGTATAGAAGTTAGAGGTGCATCCATGGTTTACTAAGATCTATAATCCTAGCATTAGAGAATGAGAAGGGGGCTTAGGACCTGATTTCATAAGGCCTAGGAGACCTAGAGGGAAGGCAGCGAGATAAATTGATAGGGGAACCCCAAATAGTGGTGATAAGGGGATTAGGAGTCCAGTTATCACTAAAAATAAGCCCTTAACCCATAACCACTAAATTCCCTATCCCCTTAACCCCCATTCCATATTCCCTTAACCCCTGCACTCATAAATCATAACCCATAAAACCCTTAATTCATTAAATCTTATGACATTAACCCCTAACCTATATTAATCCATGAACCTCCTAAGCCATAAATCCTTACCCTCTTAACTTGTGACCCTTAACCCTGAAACACCTTAACTACTAACCCCTTAACCACTAACAACTAAATCTCCTAAATATTGAGTCCTTAACCGCTAAATCCTCTGACCCTAAATCCCTTTGACCCTTAATGCTTGACCCTTGAAGCCCTTAACCACTAAGTATCCAAGGCCAAAAGCAACACCCCAAACTAGCAAATTAACCTCCTAGGGGAATCCTTCATCTCTAATTGAGCATATTAGAAACATTAATTGATTCTTAGAGAACTAGGTACTGGTTACGAGGATATGTGTTTGTGGGTAAAGCCATTATTATCATGTATACCAAATGTAGACAATTGGATAATTTGCAAAGCCTCGATTTGAATTACTCACAATATTTACACTTCATCACATTGAGGTGGAGCTTGTAGTGTTCTCTCACATAAGGAGTTGTAAATGAAAAGGAGCAAGCTCCCATTACAGGGAGGGTTTAAATAGTTTAAAGAAGAGCAGGGTTAAGGAGATAAGAGTGGGAGCGTAGTCCCGGTTACTTAAAACCTTTTTTCCAAAAATTCTACTATGTTTCTAGAATACCTTTTCCCTGTCCTATTGACCACAACTGATATTGATGGTGTTCATAAGCCTATTTATACTTGTGATAAGTAGATTAGGGGCTCCCTTATCACAACCCATAACCCCTAATACGTTTACTCCCTTAGGCAAAGGGGCCCAAGGGTCTAATTGTAGGGGCATTGAGACCAAATTTGGGGGGTCATAACATTAGGAAAAGTGGAATGACATAGCCAAAAATTTCTCCGGGGGGGTGGGTGGGGAGGGGTATCTTATGGTGTCCTGAATGGATGATGGGGGCAAAAGGGTAGCATGTATGTGTAGAATTCAGGGGTGCAATCATGGTTTACTATGATCTATAATCCTAGCATTAGAGAATGAGAAGGGGGCTTAGGACCTAATTTCATAAGGCCTAGGGGACCTAGAGGGAAGGCAACGAGAGAAATATATAGGGGAACTCTAAATAGTGGTGATATGGGGAATAAGAGTCCAATTATCACAAAACATATGCCCTTATCCCATAACCACTAAATTCCCTATCCCCTTAACCCCCAATCCATATTCGCTTAACCCCTACACTCATAAATAATAACCCATAAACCTCTTCATTCATTAAATCTTATGACATTAACCCCTAACCTATATTAATCCATGAACCTCCTAAGCCATAAATCCTTATCCTCTTAGCCTATGACCCTTAACTCGTAAACACCTTAACTACTAACCCCTTAACCACTAACACCTAAATATCCTAAATATTGAGTCCTTAACCGCTAAATCCTCAGAACCTAAATCCCTTTGGCCCTTAATGCTTGACCCTTGAAGCCCTTAACCACTAAGTATCTAAGGCTGAAAACAACACCCCAAACAAGAAAATTTACCTCGTAGGAGAATCCTTCATCTCTAATTGAGCATATTAGAAACATTACTTGATTCTTAGAGAACTAGGTACTGGTTACGAGGATATGTGTTTGTGGGTAATGCCATTATTATCATGTATACCAAATGTAGACAATTGGGTCATTTGCAAAGCCTCGATTTGAATTACTCACAATATCTACACTTCGTCACATTGAGATGGAGCTTGTAGTGTTCTCTCACATAAGGAGTTGTAAATGAAAAGGAGCAAGCTCCCATTACAAGGAGGGTTTAAAGAGTTTAAAGAAGAGCAGGGTTAAGGAGATAAGAGCGGGAGCTCAGTCCCGGTTACTTAAAACCTTTTTCCAAAAATTTCATACTATGTTTTTGGCACACTTTTTCCCTATCTTATTGACCACAACTTTTGTATTCATTATTTCTTTCATCAAAACACCTACAATAGATATTGATGGTGCTCATAAGCCTATTTCTACTTGTGATAAGTGGATTAGGGCCTCCCTTATCACAACCCATAACCCCTAATATGTTTACTCCCTTAGCCAAGGGGGCCCAAGGGTGTACTTGTAGGGGAATTGAGACCAAATTTGTGGGGTCATAACATTAGGAAAAGTGGAATGACATAACCAAAAATTTTCTTTGGGGTGGGGGTATCTTATGGTGTCTTGAATGGGCCAAGGGGAAACAAGGGTAGCATGTATGTGTAGAAGTCAGAGGTGCAACCATGGTTTACTAAGATCTATAATCCTAGCATTAGATAATTAGAAGGGGGCTTAGGAACTAATTTCATAGGGCCTAGGGGACCTAGAGGGAAGGCAACGAGAGAAATTGATAGGGGAACCCCAAATAGTGGTGATAAGAGGATTAGGAGTCCAATTATCACAAAACATATGCCCTTAACCCATAACCACTAAATTCCCTATCCCCTTAACCCCCAATCCATATTCCCTTAACCCCTGCACTCATAAATCATAACCCATAAAACCCTTCATTCATTAAATATTATGACATTAATGCCTAACCTATATTAATCCATGAACCTCCTAAGCCATAAATCCTTATCCTCTTAACTTGTGACCCTTAACACCTAAACACCTTAAATATGAACCCCTTAACCAATAACACCTAAATCTCCTAAATATTGAGTCCTTAACCGCAAAATCCTCTGACCCTAAATCCCTTTGGCTCTTAAAACTTGACCCTTGAAGCCCTTAACCACTAAGTATCCAAAGCCGAAAAAAACACCCCAAACCAGCAAATTGACCTCCTAGGAGAATCCTTCATCTCTAATTGAGAATATTAGAAACATTGCTTGATTCTTAGAGAACTAGGTACTAGTTACGAGGATATGTGTTTCTGGGTAATGCCATTATTATCATGTATACCAAATGTAGAAAATTGGATAATCTGTAAAGCCTCGATTTGAATTACTCACAATATCTACACTTCATCACGTTGAGATGGAGCTTGTAGTGTTCTCTCACATAAGGAGTTGTAAATGAAAAGGAGAAAGCTCCCATTACAGGGAGGGTTTAAAGAGTTTAAATTAGAGCAGGTTTAAGGAGATAAGAGTGGGAGCGCAGTCCGAGTTACTTAAAACCTTTTTTCCGAAATTTCCTACTATGTTTCTGGCATACTTTTTCCCTGTCTTATTGACCACAACTTTTGTATTCATTATTGCTTTCATCACCACACCTACAATAGATATTGATGGTGTTCATAAGCCTATCTCTAGTTGTGATAAGTGGATTAGGAGCTCCCTTATCACAACCTCCTAAGCCATAAATAATTATCCTCTTAACCTGCGACCCTTAACCCCTAACCCTTCACCCCTAAACACCTTAACTACTAACCCCTTAACCACTAAAAGTACAACACCCCAAACCAACAAATTGACCTCCTAGGAGAATCCTTCATCTCTAACTGAGCATATTAGAAACATTAATTGATTCTTAGAGAACTAAGTACTGGTTATGAGGATATGTGTTTGTAGGTAATGGCATTATTATCATGTATACCAAATGTAGACAATTGGATGATTTGCAAAGCCTTGTTTTGAATTACTCACAATATCTACACTTCATCATGTTGAGATGGGGCTTGTAGTGTTTTCTCACATAAGGAGTTGTAAATGAAAAGGAGAAAGCTCCCATTATAGGGCTTCTCTATGTGGGAGTGTTGGAGGCAGAGTGGTTTTTGGTATTCCATCGATTTTTTTCACAATTTTTTTCACAGTTGGGCGTGATCGCAGAGGTCTCATTGAGGAAACCAAAGAGACAAAAGCGATTGTATATTTGTCATGAGGAGGTTGTGCATCATTTTGAGGGGTAGCAAGGGGTGGTTTCCTACCAGGGTCAAACTCTGGGGGCCCATGGCGGCAGAGGGCTGAGTCAGAATTTCGAACACCAAACTAAATCAATCAGCATGCACGAGCTCTCATGTAAAAACTATATTCCCTAATATAGTTTTTATTGATGCTCTAATTAAACTAACATTATTAATTTATGGGTCTTCAACATCATTAAATATTAAATATAACTTCTATTTGAAATGAACTGTTGTTCTTGAAATTAAAATAAAACTTAATGAAAACTAAAAATACTAGATGACCTCCTTTTACTCAAATAAAAATAAAACTTAATGAAAACTAAAGCCACCATAGCAATTGCTTTATAATTTTTTACTACCTATTAAAATCTAATTTGGCTGGTAGTCTAGACTCTAAATGGACCTATTAAAATTTATTCCTAGATGTGAAATGACCTTCTTTGCTCAAACAAAAATACTAGATGACCTCCTTTTTCTTAAATAAAATTAGAACTTTATGAAAATCAAAACAACTATAGAAATTGCTTTATAAGATTTTGGTACCTCTTAAAATTTAATTTCGGGCGGCTATTCTCCCTTGGTCAGGTTCAGGATAGAGTTCAGTGATCTTTAACAATATTTATGATTTCGATGCAGATGCCATACCCTTCTATTCTTCGCTGCCCTCTGGATTCGACTATATTTTTAACGCGACTTTATTGTATCATATCTGGTTTAAATTTTTTTCCAGCATTAATTGAGATATTATTCACATGATTTGGGGGTTTCCCTGCAATTCGGAGCAGAAAACATGTGGTCTGTTGCCAGCATATGGAGATAAAATTGCAACCTTCGAGAACTCAGAGAGGGAGAGTGTGTATTGATAGTTTCAAAAGGTATTTTCCTGATATCTATGAACTTTATTGTTAAAATTTCAATATATTTAAACTTGTATATAGAATTATGTAGAAGGCAGCGGTAGGGTTGAAAAGATTTTATAAAATCAATCATATTTTTTTTCGTGCTAAGCAAGACTAGGCACTCCTTAGAGCTACTCCCATACACTGATTGTCCCTTACTTTTGTTGTAGGAATTAGTCCTTATGGCCCCTCCAACAAGCTTAATACAAACATGCATTACCCCTGTAATAACTATAGTGCTTGAGACTCTCTTAAATAAAAAATATGCCACCCAGTTTGGTACCAAAACAACCCTATTATCAATGTATTTATGCAACTACTCCTTGGCCCTATTATATCTTCTAATCTGACGTCAAAACAGTCATTTCATGCTTCAGTCTTCTCTTCTTCAAGTTGTGGCTTACATCAAAAGGAGTTTTACTCCTAAATTTTTTCTCTTGGATTTTATCTTAGCCTTCCTCACCTTATATTTATACGCAATACAAGGGCTTAATTTGGGTGTCCACATTGGCTTGCCAAGTTGTCACATGGCTTATTAACATCAAGCCGACCTAGACTCTTCTTTAGCTGAACCTTTTTCTCCTTGATCTAGACACCCACAACTCCCTCTAAGTTGCTTCGCTGAGCACACCCTGATTCACTATCCCTTAAAGTAGCTCAGATACTCTTTGATACCATGTTTTTTTTCCAAGATATTGGGTCTAGGATAGTGTCTTAAAATATTTCACACTACCAAACCAATAATCACAATGATACTACTTTGCACAACAAAATATAAATAACAGTAAATCTACCAATGCAAAAAATATAGAAAACTTCTTACAATTTTTAACCCAACTTCGTTACATTAATAAACATATGATACAACAGCCTAGGGCCCTTGTACCAAGGATAATTCCCTTCATCAACCCGTTGATACAAGATACAAAACTGGGTTTGGTGTCAGTCCATTGACAACCAATCTACCCTCAACAAGGTACTCTGACCATGTTGTTGTCGCATTCTCTCTCATATCTTCTCGGTCATGCCCTATACCAGCTCGATCCTTCGGCTCCCGATATGCAGCTCTTGACTCTATCAATGCTCCAAGTCCATCTAGCCATTAAAGCTTGGCTGCCAATCTGCTCACTAGTTGTGCCTTAATCCATAAAGGGCACAACACATCGAGACTCATGTAAAATTGTTCACAACTCCGTTTGTGAACAACTCTCAATCTTCTCATTTCTACTCCTCAGTTACTTAGGGACTTAAAACCACTATGGTCTTCCTGTGCTACACCGATGAAGGCCAACATAGGGGATGAAGGGCTACCACCTATCGCTGCAAGATGTCTATATCCCATAATGAACACGGGCTAGGAGGACTGCCCATCATCTGCTGTAGAAGTCCTCCACACACAAGTCTAGGGCTACACAAAAATACTCCTGTTTGATCAGACTCTTGACCTCTAGTAACCACCGAGGTCCATGAAGATGGTGCACATCGGGCCCCAACATGGGTACTATGACACTATCCTCCAACATACCATAAAAGCACAATCCACGTTCACACTTGGCCCACTCTCATGTTGCCCTCCAGCAGACCACGAGTGACCAATACTTGTTGTAGCATCTACCTCTAGCTAGGGCATCCTCACACATAGGAAATCCTCCTCTTGGCTGCCAAGAGACTTCTCTAACAGTCCCGTCCTAGGACACCCATTACTTCATTGTGAGATCTACTCCTAGTTGGGGTTTCTTAACACCCAAGAGAACCCCAACACATGGCTCCCACAGGTATGTGTTGGTACCTTGTTGTATTCTGCAATCTGGTTAGGGCTTAGCCACAATCCATGTAAGCCCTCTCAACACTTTCTAACAATCATTTCTATCAATGTAGATTTCATTCACCCTAGAGTTTCTCCCCTATGCTGATTGTCCCTTAGTTATGTTGTAGGAATTAGGGCATCATTCAGTTCAGAGTACATAGAACTCCCAGTCCATTAGGCCTTCTGTGAAATTCATGTATATTTCCTTTTTTACTAGAAAAACTTGCCATACAGTTCCTGAATAGTTGAAGCTTGCATGACAAGTTTTGTTTTCTTGTTTGAGCGTTGCTAGACATACAATTCGTGCAATCTACATATTTTTTCTGCATGCCTAGAATAATATCTTCTTTGCAACAGAAATGCATGCAATCCATAGTAGGTATTTGATACATACCTTGTAAAAACAGGGTCTGTCCTTTGCGCCAACGACTCCATAATATAGCAGCATACGCTACCATTCTATCAACGTATCAATTTTAGATATCTCCAGTCCTGCTGCCCTCATCAGAATACTTACTAATGATCTAATCATGAATTTCCAAGTGTGTCCACCTTATATTGTACAAGGTCCTTTATGACAACAATTCTAAGTAACCTTGTCACCTTCACACATCATAAAGATGACAAGCGCATGATCCAAACACTGCCCCACAAATCATGGACCCAACACACCTCCACAAGACACTGCTGTAATATAGTTTGCATTGTTATATAGGATACATACTGCAGCCCCAGTTTCATCTCACAATCAGCAAACAAACCCTTCTACGGTTTCGGTTTACCTAGGCAAGGTTCCTTAAATGCCATACTACCTCCTTAGGTTGTTGTCCACTCTTTGACAACCCTCTAATTTGACCCAGCTGTGTGTTATTCCCTGTGGCCTAGAAAAACAACTTCAAATCATGCCCAAGCCTACTCAGAGAAGGCGACTTCCTTCTACTGTCCTTCAGGACCTTCAAATGATATTTAAACCCTTAAATATGCCCAAAAATTGCTTTAGATCTAGTGGCTATCCTCCTATTAACAAGTGTTCTTCTTCGCTGGCTTCCACATGCTGCTAGATAACTGATGAAAATCTAACCCTACACTAGGATCCAACATACATCAAGATGCACCCAAAATGCATACTTCAGCTCCCCGTTTTAGGGCCTGCTCCATGCTGAAAATATGGACTGGTTAGGGCACGAACCAAATTCCCTAACACCCTTTAATTTTGGCCCAGAAATTCTCCTTAGAGCTGCATCTATCTATTTCTTGAAGGTCATGATACTTAGCTATAGGTCTGAGCTATTTCTATCCCTTAAGCAGTCCTCGACCCTCCTTAATCTCTGCGGTAGGCTTCAGTGAAGTCTCACAGGCCTGCGACACTCTTGTTTAGAGACAAACCACCCATAAAATAGTCCATAGACACATCTTTCCTGCCTCAACCCTCTGAAAAGTCCATCGAACCTCCTAAATTGACCCTAAAACAATCATCTTTTCCTCCCTGTTCTTGAACTTCATTTGTTGTGGCTAAGACAGAGACTTATCCTCTCCTCCATGAGCTATTCACTTGTGATTATGTTTCACAATGGATTAGTGGATCAGATAAATGCAATTCAACACAAATTGTGCATTGTCTTCCGCATAAAGCTCTGATACCATGTTAATTTCTGAACATGTTCTATGCCATTTCAGATTAGGGGACACAATACTGAAGGAGATAGAACATATTAATATATCGATGGAAGAAAAGCCAAAATAGAGATAATGAATGGTGGCATTATGACGATCATCAAGATGCTTCTACCAGCAAAGTCTCCAATAGGTCATTCACCCAAGCATGTCACGCATAACCACAGAACAACCCAAACAAATAAAACTCCATAAATACACAGCACCAAGAACGCAAATCCATCACTATCAAGAGAGAAGAAAATCCCCCACACAATGTGTGTCTAATGAACTCCAAGTCTCTCCATTATATAGGCATCTTTGGGGGTGTGTGACACACTCTTTAATACATTTAAGTCTATATTATATTCCAAAATAACCTAGCACATAAGTGGAATAAATTCAAAGTCCCTCTTAATTAGGGACCTCCAACAACAATGGTGAGACACCTAGTTGCTCATGAACAATTCCTTTCCTCGATGTCATGGATTTCGATATTGAGGAATCTCCAACCTTTTAGATTTATAGGGCACAGATGATCCATAACTTTCATCCTGAGTCATGTCAGCTGTCATAAAGTGATTCATCAGACTTCCTTATCTAGTCCACTGTTATGCCATGCTACTTTCCTTTGAATCATCTCCAAGGATCATGCATCTTTTCTTATGATTAGCAACCCTGCATAAGTTAATTCAGATAAACATATACATATGAAATTTTAGCACAAAATTTACCTTAGTGAAGATCTTTCACCATGACATCTTCCTGTGGGTATCGACATCCTTCATACAGATTTACACATTTCCTAATGATATGTTTTATCAAGGGTCCTTTTACCAGACTTTTGTCAGATTTTACATATCATCCCAGGAGATCTCTTAGTCACATATTCTTGGCTTCCAGATGATAATTTCCTCTTGACATGGTTGCATTTCATTTTCTTCTTCCTCTCTGCACAATCCTGGGGACTTACACCATTTCTAGTTTCTAGTTCATATACAAGCACCTCATATTCCATGACGACATATTATGTTTATTTCATTTGTTCATGCACTGAGAGATACTCCTCCATAGATCATACTTCAAAATACATAAATTCATTACCTGCAATCATATGAAATGACTTTACAACATCCAATGTTAGCATATAAATATATATAGATACCTCACACCATTTTTCCCTTGAGTCATCCTATAGCAATTTCTCAGGAATGAATAGCTTCATTCACTTGGCCTGCTTCATCTATATCATATCCCAGAAATATGTTTCCATGATGATCTTTGTTTTTGATGACTACTTTCTATTAGTAAAGTTTGTCAAATAGGTTTTCTCGGAGCTTGTGATTGGACCGTTAATTCAGGTCTTCAAGGCTTGAGACTTAAAGTTCCCTTCAAAATGAATACTTATATCAGTTGTAGATACCTCAGATCTTTGGTAGATCAGCAATTTAAAGATCCTTTAACATACTGCTTCACTGTATATACATATCACTGAGAATCCTTCTTTTTGAAATCAGAAGTCATGACTATGACTGTGATTTCAACTGACACTCCTCTGAAGTTGCTCCAAATGTGCCTTCAAATATTTTTTAATATGTATCTTAATTCCACCAAGAAGTCTGCACCAAACTATGCTCCAAATATGATTGTTATTTCAACAAAATTCAGTATTCCAATAGTGTCTTCGATGGTGCTTAAAATGCATCCTTCAGTAGTGGTTACAAAAGTTAGTCTTTAATACTGCTCTAAATTGCTTCCAAGATTACTTTCAATTCTTCCTTCAATAGTACTTCAAGTTTTCCTTCAAGGTATCTTCAAGTATTGATCAATGAAAATGCTCAAAAATATTGTAAAAGGACTTCAAGCTATGCTTAAAACTTTTTCAAAACTCTACTTAAAATATGCAAGAGGGTTGCTACAAATTGAAACCTAAAATATTTACCATAGAATTTTGTTACTGGTCAGAATATGATTTTTGCCATAGAGGTTGGGATTTCTACTTCAAGTGACTAAGGGTATTGCTCCAAGAAGGAAAATTACAAAATTTCATCCTCATTACAGCTAACAATATGAAGTACTAATCATAGATCCGAGACTTTTAATATATGTGCTTGCAGGGCAAGCCTTAATCTCCCCACATTGCCTTACTAATGACTGTTCATAAGTATTATATGCCATAGGTTAATTCTTTCACCAATCCGAGCTTAGGTTCATTATTTGACTGTCCTTAATTTGAGCTAGAAAGAGTATAAAAAAAAAATTTAGTCCAAGACAATTTTTAATCTCTGATTTCCTCGGCCTTTCTATCTCTATTTTCCCTGCAGTATATCACTGTAATTAATCACCGAAAGTTCAGAGAAAAATTTGAAATTCTTATTTAGATGAAAGTTAAGTCAAGTCCGAGTTTTAATTCCCAAACAGAAAAATTCTTAACTGTGCTTGGCCTCTTCCTGTTTCTCTGCCTTAAGTCAAGTCCGAGTTTTAATTCCCAAACAGAAAAATCCTTAACTGTCCTTGGCCTCTTCCTATTTCTTTTCCTTATCTCTGAATTGATCACCGAATTGGATTATTGAACTTTTTGCTGAGATTAATATATAATTTATACTTCATTGTTCCTTCACCGAGTCCCTTCTTCTTTGATGACTGTAATAGAGATCGAGCCCATCACTTTTCTCTATTCGAAAGATATCTGAGTTGTTGTTGACTGTGATCTAATCCTTAAGTGCCACTTATATTCCCTTATTTGACTGCCACCTTAGCTATGATACCATGTTGAGAATATTGTAGGGTTGTAGTCTAATAAAATTCTCTTCATGATAATTACTTGTGATATTGTTTATGTATATTATTCTTTAATCTTTCATCAAGTCAATTATCAAATTACTCAGTCAAATGTATAGAGACAAAATTATTTTTCACTTGTAACTGAATTTCTTGACAATTAGTTAACTAATATATCTTCAGTTCAGTTTTTATCTATATTTAGTATCAACTAACTTATATAGCTCTTTGCAGACGCAATTTTAAAGGACCTTGGAACAAATTATCAAATGGACGAAAGAAATTGGATGAAATTGAAAAATAGGTATTTTTTGTATATTTGATTATTCATTGTGATATGTCAAAAATGTATAAGTGGTAAATTTTTCTCAACTAAATTTATATGACTTGTAAATTGGTTATGTGTAGAACACTAAAAAAATATAGAGATGGGGTTGAGTAATTCTTAAAGTTTGCCGAGGAGCAATAAAGGAATAAGATGTCCACAAAATGTCCTTGTAATAAATGTGGCATAGTGAAAGTACAAACATTTGATAAAGTACGAGAGCACCTAATTTGTAATGGTATAATCGAAAAATATAGCATTTGATATTTCCATGGAGAGAGCATTCCCAATCAGGGATCTTGAATTTTTTTTGAATTGATCTAGTTTCACTCTTATATGTTTTACAATAAAGATATTACTTATTTTTATATGTGAAAACTTTAATTTTTTTTTCTGTCTCCTTTAGATTCCATCTATTATTGGCAAGGATAGGCAACATTCTGAAAATGAGTCACATGAAGTTCTCGAGCATATTTCATCTCAACTGGTAAGCCATTTCTTATTAGTAAAGGGTCCTATTTGACTACGTTGACCAAATGCTATTGATTCTAATTTTCATAAAAACCATAAAATTATTAACATAAATTTTGATTTTCTTATTAATAGGGTTATGAAAAATTTGTGGAACATGGTTATGATAATCGGGGTGATGAGCATGAAACATTGTTTAGGAATGATAGTGAACCTGTAATTGATGATGATGATGCAACCATTGTCGGTGATAAAATGCTTGAAATAGTGAATGATGTCAATCGATGTCTTAATAAAAATATTAATGAGAGTTGTGATAATGATTTGTTGGCATCAAAAAATGTACTAAATGAAGTTAATGAATATAATAAGCTTATCGAAGATGCCAAGAGGCCATTGTACCTAGGTTGTGTTGACTTCACAAAACTGTCAGCCGCTGTAAAATTCTACAATCTGAAGGTGAAGAGTGAATGGTTTGATACAAGTTTTGACCAAATGTTAAAAATGCAAAAAAAGGTGCTTCCTAAAGATAACACATTTCTAGATTCTGCATATGCTGCAAAAAATTTGATAAAATCATTGGGGTTAAACTATGATATGATACATGCATGTCCAAATGATTGCATTTTATATCGAGGAAGTTATGAAAGTAAAGATCAATGCCCAACATGTGGAAAATATCGATGGAAGGTGGATGATCAATCTCAAAAGGTTCTGAAAGGTGTTCCAGCCAAGGTGTTAAGATATTTTCCCATAGCACCAAGGCTAAAAGGAATTGATATGTATGATCTTGAACACTATAATTTCATTCAAGTTTTCCCCTTCTTGTATTATCTTTACCATTTTTCATAGTGTTATTATATGATAATACTTTATATAAATGTTTTTTTTTTCATTATAGCTCTACAAATATGTCACAAAAAATGAGGTGGCATCATGAGAATGCAAGCAATGATGGTCAAATGCACCACCCTGTTGATAGCCCAGCATGGAAAACTATTGATGACAAATGGCCTAGTTTTTCTCGCGAACCTAGGAATGCATGACTTCCAATGGCAATAGATGGATTTAATCCTTTTGGAGACTTGAGTAGCACATATAGTGTTTGGCCTGTAGTTTTAGTTACATACAACCTTCCACCATGGTTGTGCACAAAAGTAAATTTTTGTATGCTAATATTGTTAATACCTGGTCCCAAGCAACCAAGAAATGACATTGATGTGTATTTGTAACCATTTTTAGATGAACTAAAGGAATTATGGGACCAAGGGGTATGGACATATGATTCTTATAGTAAGACATCATTTAACATGAAGGCAATTCTTATGTGGGTGATCCATGATTTTCCTGCTTATGGGAATATGGCTGGTTGCACAACAAAAGGCTATAATGCATGTCCCATATATGGGAGGAACACAGAATCAGAGTACCTCAGTTGTAGCAGGAAATGTGTTTACATGGGACATAGGAGATTTATTCCTTAACATCATAAGTTTTTCTCACAAAAGGCATCGTTTAATGGGAAGGAGGAGCATCGTTATGCCCCTCCAATTTTAAAAGTGTAAGATATTTTTAAGGAAACAAAGGGAAAGGAAGAAATATGGGGGAAGATTGAATCAAATAAAAGGAAAAGAACCAGTAAAACAGGTGAAAAAACTGATGTTGTGCTGTGGAAGAAACAATTAATTCTATTCAATCTACCATATTGGGAGGTATGTAGACCCATGATCAACCATGCCTAATTATTGGACACAACTTGCTTAGTTGACCTCATTTTGATTAGATGTCTTGGCTGAATTGACTGTTTATCTTTTTGTCCATATTAAATATTGTTCTGATATTCTTGATGTGTTGGAATGAAGAAACTCCTAATACGCCACAATTTATATGTAATGCATGTGGAGAAGAATGTGTGTGAAAGAATTTTTGGAACCCTTCTGGATATAAAAGGGAAGTCCAAAGATGGGAAAAAATCATGTGATGACCTGCAAAAAAAGGGCTTGAGGAAATCACTATGGTCAGAAGTTAAAGGACATAAAATATTCCTTCCACCTGCACCACATACTCTTTCAAAGAAAGAGAAATAGACCCTATGTCATGTTCTTTTCATGTTGAAGGTGCCAGACAGTTATAGCTCTAATCCAAAAAATCATATATCTATGGAAGAGCTTAAGTTCCATGGTATGAAAGCACATGATTTCCATGTTCCAATGCAGCAACTCCTCCCAGTGGCTTTGCGTCACGTGCTACCAATTATTGTCTGAAAGACGCTTTGCAAGCTTTGTTACTTTTATAGGAAAATCTGTGCAAAATCAGTTTCAGTAGAGAGTCTTGATAAGCTGGAAAATGATATTGTGGAGACATTGTGCTTTCTTGAAAAGTACTTCACTCCATCACTCTTTGATATAATGTTGCATTTGAATGTCCATTTGGTACATGAGACTTGATATTGTGACCTAGTTGCATATAGATGGATGTACCCCTTTGAGAGGTACGTGAAACTTTACTTTTTATCAAGCACAAAAAATATTGTTTTTGAAAGATTTTGACATTACTTAATTTTGTTTGTTTGTTAATTTTGTAGGAACATGAAAGTATATAAGAGTTATGTTAAGAACAAAAATAGGCCAGAAGGATGCATTGTTGAAAGCTATACTATGGAGGAATAAATAAATTTTTGTTGAGGATACTTGAAAGGTATGGAAACTATTGGATCCACACACAGTTGAAATTAAGTGTGGGATGAGGAAGTTGAAGAAGTTATCCTTGATGGAAAGCCATTATCTACTCCAATTCCTTCAAAATTGGATGGAATTAGTTGGGAACAAGCCCATAGGTGGGTTCTATTTCACATAAACGAGGTTGATCCATGGATAGAGTAAGTTACATATTTGGCCTGTAATTTTGTTTGTTTGTTTGTTTAAGGTTTTTTAAGTCTTACCATATTTGACCTTTAATTTTTTTTTTATTCATATTTAAGCAAAACACATTAACCACCATATCTATTGTCCATAATTGTTGAATTAGGATGCACAAAATGGAGATTTCCAACTCAATTACCCAAATGAAAAAAGATGAAGCTCTATTACAGAAAATACACACCCATAAATTTACTAGTTGGTTAAAACAACAGGTAAGTGTATTATATATATTATAAGTGTACTTAAAAATCATTATATGGGAATACTATCATGCAGGAAATTAAATATTTTTTTTAGAGGTTGAATGTATGAATTATAACTACATTAAAAAATATGAAACTATATAGGTGGAGGGAGATGGAAATGTGTGTGATACACTTAAATGGCTAGTGCGTGGTCCTAGGAAATTGGTGAATAAGTACAAGGGATACCTAACCAATGGTTATATATTCCATACAAAAATCATGGAGAATGAGAGAACCACCCAAAATAGTGGCATGCGTATGGAAGCTCAAACAATGATGAGGTCAAGTTCCAAAGATGCAAACCCTATACTTCAAACCACAACATTTTATGGAGTGGTAGAAGAAATAATTACATTGGACTATTTTTGTATGGAGTACACATTGTTCAAATGTAATTGGATCAATGTATACAATAAGAGAGGGAAAAAAACTGATGATTTGGGTTTTACAATGGTGAATATGAATAAATTCTTAAGCCAAAATCATTGGGAAGATGATCCATTTATTCTAGCATCGCAAGCTAAACAATTATTCTATGTACAAGATCCAGTTGAGACTGATTGGTATGTAGTGTTAACATGTCCTCCAAAAGGATTGAGAAATAATGCATCATATGAACCCGAGTATGTAGATTTGTCACATGTTGTGGACTTTCAAGAAACAAAATGTGTAAGTGAAGAAGATATAGCTGATGTCGATGTCAACATTGACGTGAACGTGGATTATGTCCGTTCAGATTGTGAAGGAATATGGTTGAACCTTAAGAAATAAAATATATTGATTTTTCTATTTTGTTTCGAGAACTCCAAAATTGATATTTGGTTATGAAGAGAGATTCCTTTGTTTCTTATCTATAAAATGTTTCAGGCCCATTTAGTAGATATATTTTTAGTCCCTTCCAACGACATTGACTATTGTTTTCAAATTGCACCATTAATCTTGTCCATACAAAAAATTGAACACATAAAAATTTGATATGTGCGAAGTTTCTACAATTTTTATATTTTTTTAAGATTGAAATGAGAATTTTCTATATTATTATTGGATCATAGCCCTAGAAATTACTCATTTAAAAGAACCCAAAAAATACAAATTTCTTGGGCACATGCCATTTTTTAGCCTTCTTTTGTGACTGTTGGTTTCAAAACGAACTATTTAGCTGTGGGTTGCAAAACAAACTATGGAGATAGAGGAGTGAAATTATTGGGAGGGAAAAAAAGGAGCATAAATAATCTGAGCATATTACCGGATGGTCAATTGGAGGATTCCTTAGCTTAAGAATAGTTAAGCTAATAATTCTGCATTTTCCTCCATGCAGGTCAGCAAAAACTAGGATGAACATTTACAAAAACGTAAGTGCCATTCTCACATCTCAGTTTCTTTGCCAACAGTGTTGTAGGATAATATCTACCTTTAATATTCACATTTCTTGTTTTATTTCCTAATGGTTATAGCTTTAAGAGACTGTATAAGCTAATAATTCTCTGTTTTCCTCCTAGTCCTTGAGATAATACTAATTGGTATTCCATCTCCATTCTTGGTGTTTACTGGTGCTTTAAAATATTACATTAACATTCTGATATATTCGGGATGTTCTTGTGTTTCTTTATGTATTGTCCATCTGTGAAGTGATTGTTTTTTTCCATCTGCTAAATTTCTTCTTCCAACAGTTAATATATATATATATCTGACTGTAAACTTTCCATTCAAGTATAATTGTTTATTTCCTTGGAAACTATGTAGGTGCTTGATAAGAATGGTGACTTTCTTTAAAAAGGTAACCTGGAAAGTGGTGAAAGCTGGTCAATGGAATTGGGTTGTAAAACTATGGGATGCCCTATCATAGTGGAGAATATGAGTCGGCCCCAAGAATTTCTTATAGAGGTCAGTTAAATTGTTAGATTAACAGGGTTTTTACACGCACTCAATAATTCAATTTTGTTATTTTGAGACATGGTTTAAAGTTTTCATGCTACCTTCTATTGGATTTCACCAATTTTGTAGATGCTTTGTGAGGAGTGGGGCATCTTCCTTGAAATGGATGACATTATTTGAGGCTTGGCGTTTATGATTTTAAAGGGAGTCATGGAAGGTCACAGTGACAAGATCTAGGATCGCTTTGTTGTTTAGGTAATGCCATGGTTGCAAAGACCTTTCATTCAATGTAAAGCTCCCTTTTTTGTTTGTGTTTGGTTGATTGAACATACCATAGACTTCAAGAATTGGCATTGTCATTTATAATGAGAACAGGGTATGAAATTTATTTGAAGGCTGCGTGTGTTTCTAGAGACCAAACAAAATTGCATGGTTGATTCTTAATAACTATCACTTGGAGATTGTTCGTGGGAATTTGATTGTGTAGGGTTGTAGGCCATAATATATTCTAGCTATAAACCTCTATATTACACCATATGTGATCTATTTTTTGGTATATAAAATTCTGAAGGCACCATAGCCTGATTTTTCATGTTGTGAAATTTGGCAGTTTCACAATATTTTTGCACAGTAGTGGCTTCCTGGATTGGAAGTGAAACTATAACGATGTAAAAATATCAATAATGTTCTAATAACTTCACAAAAATTTGAAAATCACAATTTTTATCTTTAGTGAGCACTTCACATGCATGCTATTAAAGACTACTTGCACTTAGCAAGAGACAGGTAAATCAGTGAAACTGTTTTGGTAAACTTAGTACTCTCACTTGAATTTGTAGATTAGAATTATGGTACTATATGAAGATGCACAGGGAGAAGTACTGTAGCACTGTATTTTATGACTTTTCCATAGGTACATTTGCAGGAGGCTATGTGAAATCAGGTTAGGCTATAAGTTGTAACACAAATTTGAACCTGAGAAATGAAAATTTACCATTTTTCATGCAATTTTGACACCTTGTGGTGCATTCTAAGTATGGAATATGATGTTCCATGGCATATAGGATATCCTCTTTTCCTTATCATCCATCAGGTTTTCTATTTATGTACATGGCATGCAGTTTTTAATGCAAGTGGAAATTTTGACACTATGAAAATAATAGTTGGTTCTTGCACTATCAACTTCATAGGAAAGAATTCAGATTTGTTCAAACTCAATGTAAGCAGCTATTCCAAGATCCTCGAATGTACTATTTCACTGTGTATACATATTACTGTTTTGACCTTATTTTGTGCTTTTATTGTAAATTGTAACACCCTGAAGTTCTATGCTTTTGAAAATTAGACAGTTGAACTTAAGTCCAAAGGGGAGTGGACCACAATGGATAATTATTGGGTGGATGTAGTTAATTATTTATTTATGAAAAATAAATAAAAGGTTTATGTGTGCACTATGACTAAAGGAGATGTTGAGATCACTTGCCTAATCCATGAGGTTATGGAAATAGGTTAAGACTTTCCCCAAAATCTTTCAAAAATCCTTGAAAGAAATTATTTCTAATTTAGATTTTTGAGGAAAAATATAAATTCCCCAATGATGAGGAAAGTAGTTGGGAAGAGGTAAAAAGCTGGAAAAGCTGGAAAAGTAGAAAGCAGCTTTAAAGTCCCTAAATAAGGGAAGCCTAGGCAAACAGGAATAAAAGCATCCTGAAATTCTGGACGCAGAATTGGAAACATGCTTTGGGGAGAGCATAGCTTAAATAAGCTGCTCCAGAACAGATTGAGGTTAGTCTGTTCTTGGAGGATCTCAGCTCGGGGGTGAGTTCTGGAGATAGACGAACTCTAAGGTTGGGAGGACTGGTCATAGTATCGGTATGCATGCATAATTTTGGAGATTATTTTATGTCTGTATTAAGTATATCAAGGTTATATGCATTGTTATGTTAGAACTTCTTATCTAAATTTTAGATTGACTGTTGTTCAGTACCTCATGCAATTACAAACTAGTTCTAATAGCTGAAAATCCAGTATGTTAATAGCAGGGATCAATGGTTTGGTTCTAGGGATAAGTACCATGCAGTAATAAATTTTAGAGATAATAGATCATCTGAATATCTAATCAAATAGCAAAATTCAGGTTGTAGCTTGCTGTCTTTTAAATTTAAACTTAGTTGCTCTGTTGTATCAATAGAAAATTTTGATAAAAATGTAACCAAGAACAACAAGTAGAAACCAACTAAACCTGTTATATAAGTATTGATTTTTCTATAATAGCAGTACTACCATGACAAGAATTGTAGAACTAAGAATTTAAACTGTTTTATTACATGGAAGTTTAAATATATGAAACCAGAAATTAAATCCTAAGCAAGTACGAGGACATGAAATTAGGGAGTATAAAATATCAACTTCGGTTTCATTACTTCCATTTGATTGAAGAAAAATGATCTATATTCTATATTTCCAAGGGAAGAGTTTAATATACACTAAAGTTACAAATATGCTGAATAATGATAACAATAAAATAAGGAAAGATTCCTATTGGAAATCTACTTATGTGTGATAAAAGTATATGTGTAAAAGAAGAGTGAAAGCATATTGAAAATATTGGAAAAAAGCATCTATCCACCTTCAATATAAACTGTTGTAAAAGTAGTTGCAACAAAGGAAGTTAGATGAATATATGTAGATGTAGATGTATATGTATATACCCATACATAGTTGTGGAAACTCTATAATTATAGATGTTGGAAAGTCTATAAATCTTGCTAAATGAAAAGTTAGAGAAAGGGCATATTGATCAGTTAGAGTTGGACAAAACTCTGAAGAACAGATCTGAGAAATACAAATGAGTATATATTTATATATACATATAAAAATCAGTCGACTGGGTTGAATGATAGGAATTGAGGTCAAGCCAAAATTTCTCATGGGAATTCATATAATAACATGACTGCCTGTAATTACCAAAGAGAAATTTAATACCTGATAAAATTATGAATTTGAAAATGATTATACAGAAAAAAAAAAAAATTTGAATGATATCAGGTGCATAAAAGTGGAGTATATCTGATTTAATGTTATGCCGGATAAGAAGATGGCTATGGGAGACATGACAAATGGTATCAGAGCACAAGTTGAGAAAAATGGGCAAGTTATGTGCTCACAAAGAAAAAATAAGTTGTTATAAATTTTATGAATACTATGCTATAATGAAAAGATAGTGTTGGAATCCCTTGATAACAATTCATTTGAGTCACCTGACCTGATTTGTGTTTCTGTAGTGAAACCTTCCATGCATTTTGGGTCCTGTAAAGAAACCTTCCGTGCTTGTGTGCCTTTGCTTCCTGTCTAGCGGGTTAGTCATGATTCCAATCTGACTATTTGGTCCTGTTTAATGAGGTTTGAGACCATAGAAGAAAGCTCGTCTATTAAAGAGGGTTTTTAATGTTTGGAAACTGTTTTTTGCACCAAGGAAAGCCAAACCACCATTTGGGTTATGCCAATTTTTATTTTTTCTTCACTGTAAAGTAAAACAAAGGAATGATATGCAGTTAGAACCTTTTTAAAAACAATCAAAAAGGAATTAAATTCCTTGCTTATGTTGCAGTCAATTGTTTTGGATTGATACAAACTGTTCTTTCAGTCAATGCCAGGATACAATGTCTAACAGCATCTGAAACTATGCTTTAGAATTGTAACCCCAAAAGTTACAGTTATGTCCCAGAAACTATACTGTGAATCTGAATGACCACCTCGGCCATTGTATTTTTTTTATTAAACATTATTCCAAAATAGATAGTTGCATATAGCAAACCATGATTAAATAGCTATATGGGATTTAACCATGGAAATAGGAGAAGAAAATGGGTAAGGTGGTAAGAAATTCCGCGAACCCTTAATTCCATCAATGGAAAATTTTAGAACTAAATACATTTATCTGTTTTGTATAATTAATTGATCAGTTTATTTTTGTCCTCATAGCTACTCAGTTTTGATAGCTAAGACATAGTGAAGAATTGTTGACCCTGTGTAATATCACAAATACATCTTATTGTTAGATAGAAAATATCGCATGTGAAACTTAAATTAGATAAAATCAGAACCTTAAATGAAAAACAGTAGAACTTTCTGTAGTCTATGGTACTGATTTTATGAATATTAAAAACAAGGTATCTTACTCTATGGCTAATTTATTTCCATTCTGGAAACTATAATTAAAAATATTTAGAGATAACAGAGATGGACGATAGCATTATCCAATTATGAAGCATTGTATTAGGTGGTGATACTTTGTTAAGAAACTGCTATAGTTAGAACTTTAATATTTTACGTAAATCAATGAATCTCTGAAGCAACAGAAAAAAAGAAGAAGAAGAAGAGAAGGCTGTTGCAAGGAATTTATATTTTGAAATCATATTAGTGGTATATAAATAGAAAAAAATCGTGGAGCAACCTTATAAAACTAGAAATCTTAATGGGAAACCATAAAGTTAGTAATTATTCCCAAAAATAAAACAGTGAAATTGTTACTTCTACTATAAAAGAGAAAAGGAATGTCTAGTATAAATCAAAGACATTATAGGTATCTAAATTCACTGAAAAATTATCTGGTTGGGGGAACCAAGATATTATGTAAGCATATGTTACTAACAATACTATAAATAAAATTTGACATAATATTTTGAATATATTAACCAGTGCATTTTATCAATTTTTTTTCGAGAAACAAAATTAGAAAGGAAGATAGTCCCAATAAATATTATTACAATTTCGGTCAGAAACAAAAATTGTTACAATAATTCTAACAATTGATTTTGACATTCTGTATGTCGTCAAATCAAGTGGAATTGTTCTGGTGAATGCTGGCCATCGGAGTAGGATGGTCGAGAAGACAAAGTATTATCAGACTTGTAATGCATAATGGAACTGCTTAATAGGTCTCCAACCCAAAAGAAAAAAAATTTACCTGTAAGAAAAAGTTGAAATAAAGTTAGAAGGGTAAATTTAAGTGAAACAAAATTAGAAAAAGAGGAAAAGTCAGAGATAAAGCAAATTAGAAAAAAAAATAAAACACATTTGCTTTGAGTAACTCTGAAAAAAAAGAGAGTTATAAACAAGAAAAGGGAGAACCAGTTAAATTGTAAAGAGTAATGAAACGGGAAAAACAAAATTACCTGCACAAAGTGTGTCTCCCGTGGGCTCCTAGGTTGGTTGCTTGACATGGAGCTTTGATCGATGGGTTGTAAGTGTTATGTTGGCTTGCAGATTTGACACTTGATAAACATTGGGCCCAAGGCCAAATATCTCTTCGTTCCACTGAGCACTAAGTTTACTCTATATATATATATATATATATATATATCTATATATATATATATATATATATATATATCAGAAATCAGACTTCACTGAAATTACCAAGGGCCGTATTTGCCTAAATTTATAAAGAACGAAATGGATATGAAATTTCAGAGACCTTTTAAAATAACTGTGTTAAATCCTTTCGAATTATTTCAATAATAAGGTTGTAAGGATAGCCTCAATGGCATAGACATTGATCACAAGCAGAAAATTTTCATGGAAGAGTAGAAAATTATGAAAAATCATCCAAAACCCTGGAAATTTAAAAATACGATATCCCTTTTTGGTATATGCCTCCCAAGGTAAAACAAAAAGGGAAATCAAATTTAAGAACATAGATAAAACTTAACAATGTAACCAGTAAGATGGAATCCGCGAACATTATGCAATGTTTAGGGATGAAAATGTTTTATTAGGTAACCAGCAAAAGCATGAAGGAAATTTAATTTTAAGAGACAAATCCGTGAGGATAATAACAACAGACATGGCGTAAAGCATATATATATATATATAGAAAGAAACTACCAGTAGAGAGGATCTACTGAAGAACTTTCAACAACAATTTTAGCTGAAACTATAGATATCATTCACACAAAAAAAAGGCGTGAAAAAAACAAATATATATACATACATATATATATATATATATATATATATATATATAATAATTGAGTATGTTTTAACCACACCATTTTATTTAACGAAAAATACTGTGATTTTACCTGGGCTTACATAGAGGAACAATCGATGAAATGGCGTGAGGCCTCCATGCATTGTTGGTCTCGAAATCGTTATGAGTTCCTCCCGGAGAAACTACGATTAAGTGAAAACGCAAATGAAAACATAAAGGAAAAGCCGAAACTTAATATACTGCCCGAAACCAATATTGGGAAGGACATCTCCACCGTCCACGTGGTAATGGGCAGCCCACGAAATTGCGGGATCAGTGCAAAAGTCCAAATTTCAATGCAAGACAAGAAATTTATAAACGCAGATGAAATCCTACCAATTGATTTCAGATTTAATGAAATGGTACCAGTCACATTGAAAGCAGAGTAGAAGCCATAGGCTAAAGTATCAATAAAATATTCGGGAAGTTAAATCGCCAATGCGAAATCATGGTAGAGGAAATTAATAATATATATATATAAATGTACTGTAAATTAACCTAGTCGAAAAAAACATTTACTGGTGACAAAATCCTCGATTTAACCATAACGTAAAGGACTCATATAAAAATGTTAAGTCTGACAAGACAATCAGAATGGAACACGTGGCAGTGTGTTCAATGCGGAGTTGACTGAAAATTAAATTGAGGTTGATGTCAAGGACGATGTCAAGCCGACCGTCTTCAGAAGTTAAGTACTAAATTAAATGGAAATTCTTTTACATTAAAAGGCGAGGGTATGGAGTGCCTTGGGGAACGAGTTAAAAAAAAAAAAAAAGTTTACAATGGATATAATATTTTAACGAGGTATTAAAAGTTAGGCCTTATAAAAATAGTAGTTTATTAAATCACATGAATTAAAACATGAAGGTGGGTTAATATAATTTAACTATTAAATAGGGATAGTTGTACGGTGGTGAAATATTTGGAAAACCACTTCAGAAATTATAGTGGCAGTGAAATATAAAACAAATAGCGTATATCCCAAGGTAGGGGCAGATTGGGTATTATGTCTTATAGTATTAAATTTGATGTGGTAAAATTTTAGATGGTTGGATTGAAGTTAAAAACGCAAGCACCGCCACCGTATAGAATCAGTCCCTATTAAAAAGGGTTAGTTGATTTGGTAAAATGGAATATATGTTTTATGAAATAATTGTAGAAGTCTTATGACAACTTTCTATTTAGTACGCACTTCAAAATTGAAAGTAACATTTGAAAAAGTTTCTTTTAAATTGTTATCTATTGATACTTATATATAAGTATGAAAGGGAAAAAGGAACATACAGGTTGATTTCCATTAATAACATCCAATGTGATTATTGTATGATAAATGGCAAGAAACTTGTAATAGGTTGGGCAAAGTCACACGGAAAACTATGTGATATTCCACTTTGATTGGAAGTGGTTAAAAATATATGGTCAAATATATTGTTATAATTGTAAAATAGTGAGAGGGTAAATGATGAATCATGGTTGTGAATACTTAAAGTAAATTCTAATCATTGCTCTATTTATATCCATGTAAATAGAGAAAGTTAAAATTTTACTAGAGAATCGATGAAGTTCTAAATAATATATAATAGCCAAAGATAACTCTTTACAATATGATTAAAAGAGTAATAAACATTATTGTGATAGATTAAGTGGTAAAATTATAGTATGACAAGGAAAATTGGATGCTGGTATTTAATAAAGTTACGAGGATGATTTTCAAGTCATATGTATTTAAGTCATGACTAAAATATTTTGTAATAAGCATATTTTAGTTCATGTACATGGAAAATAATGAAGTGGTAAGCTTAAGTACGAGTTTTAAATACAGTTTAAATAGTTGGTTTAGTAATTGTAGACCATTTCATATTAAATAATGTAATGCGGACCCATTACATTGAGTTATGAATGAATGAATGAAGGGATAAATCAAATTTTCCTGATGATTTAGTTAAGGAAGAATTGAAAACTCAAAAAAAATTTATCCATGGGAAAATAATTATGAAAATTATCATGTATGGATAAGAATCCAATGGAGCACAATTAATTTCCTATATATATTATACTTCATTTACCAAGTGAACCATGGTTTTAGGTTGTAAGTGGTCTTTGTTAGAAACCATGTGTTGTTTATATAAACCATGGGTTGATTTCTAATGATTAGTGAAATTCACATATATATATAATTGGTGAATCATCATTGGAATTAGTAAAGCATGAATATACAATTAAAAGTAAATGTATAAATTCGGGTGATTCTTTAAAAAAGGGGAAATTGTGTCAAATTCATTTTTGACATTATCAAGTACTAATACTTGTGAATGTAATGAATTATACTAGTGGATTACATATATCATTATAAAAGAAATATGTACTCACACTATAAAATTAGGCTGATGTAAATTTATTAAATTTATATTTCCCTGAGTATTAAATTGAAAGACAGGGTAATAGTGTGAAATCATACAGCTACAAACCGGGAGAAAAGAGGATGAGCTGTATTTGGATTTGGGTGTGGGGGAAACCCATCAGATCCAAATTTATTCACGGAAAAAAAAAATTTGAATAGTGCAACATAAAGTTGTACAGTATTGCACACTTTAAAGAAATTGTCAGTAGGAATATGAATTTCATAAAAGGGGTTAGAAAAAAAAATTTCATGTGTGAAGAAGGAATTGAATTATAGACCTTATTAACGAGTCTGTTTATTACTAATTAAATTAATTGGCTAAAAAAAGAAAACAATGAGAAGGTACTCGAAGTACAGCTATGAACTGAGAAAGGGTAAACATAACCACGAATATGATACAATTGTTTTCTTTCATTCATAAATACTAATGAAAAGTTGTAAATTTGTTTAGCCAAGTATGTAACAGGGAATTGTACACTCCGGAAACAAGGACAAAAAGGTGAAAGTAAATGTAGATAAATCACCTAGAAAAATTAAGAAAAGCCGAACTGGACCAAGTTTGCATGAGGAGAAAATCTCACAGAAAAAAAAAAAAACAAGAAAGGATAAGTAGTGTACTAAAAGTGCACTAAACTATTATGAACCTGAACAACTTGACTAATAACTGAATTTCTTGAAATTATTGAAATTCAGAATGTTGTGGTGGATTATCAATTATATTTATCTGATATTACTTACATAAATTGGTATGAATTGTGGACAAAGAAAAAGGAATAAAAGATTTTCCAGACAGACTTCTTGCAAAGAAGTAGGAAGAAAATCAACTGCATAAGGCATCGTAAATAGAGTGGAAGCAGGAGAGTACTCTGCCGGAAACTGAGCAAGGACGAAGAAGAAATCTTTGTCAAAGTTGAAAAAAAATCAACGTTAAAGTGTAACACCGAGGAAGGTGTTGGAAAGGGTGGAACTAGTGGCTTATAAACTGGCCTTACCCTTGCATATTAAATTTCATGATGTGTTTCATGTCTCTTTATTGGAAAAAAAAAATTATGTACATGATGCTTCTCACATTTTGATTGGAATGTGATCCAGGTGGAACCAGAAGAGGAATTCCTTCCAAAGCCGCTTCAAATCTTGGAGCGGGAAGAAATTGAATTGCGAAATCGAACAGTAGCTAGAGTAAAGGTGCAGTGGGAGCACTTTACTACTGAAGAAGCTACATGGAAAAGAGAAGCTGAGATGATGGAAAAGCATCCATCTTTATTTTCAAAATGAACTATAGTAGTCAGTTGTTAAGACCGAGGACGATGTTTGTTTTCAGAGGGGGAATATGTAACACCCCCAAGTTCTATGCTTTTCAAAATTAGACAATTGAACTTAAGTCCAAAGGGGAGCAGACCCCAATGGATAATTATTGGGAGGATGTAGTTAATCATTTATTTATGAAAAATAAATAAAAGGTTTATGTGTGCACTATGACCAAAGGAGATTTTGAGATCACTTGCCTAATCCATGAGGTTATGGAAAGAGGTTAAGACTTTCCACAAAATATTTCAAAAATCCTTGAAAGAAACTATTTTTAATTTAGATTTTTGAGGAAAAATCTAAATTCCCCAATGATGAGGAAAGTAGTTGGGAAGAGGTAAAAAGCTGGAAAAGATGGAAAAGCAAAAAGCAGCTTTAAAGTCCCTAAATAAGGGAAGCCTAGGAAAACAGGAATAAAAGCATCCTCAAATTCTGGACGCAGAATTGGAAACAGGCTTTGGGGAGAGCACATAGGGGCTTCACTGCGGGAGCAATACTATAGCATGTGGGTTCATATTGGGGGATATATAATGAGGAAAAAATGACATAATACATTGGGGGATATATAGGGGGTAAAGGGTTTTTATATTGGAAGGTATAAAAAATGGAGCTTAAAGTTAATGAAAAAATATAAAGGGGTATAAAAAATGTTAATGAAAAAATGGATACCTACAATATATAGTGAAAGTAGGGGATTTTTAAATTGGGAAGGTGTATTGGGTTTATATTGGTAGGGGGTTAAATAATGTGATTTTTATAGGAATTTTCCAATATGTACTCAAATTAAGGGTATTGTTTAATATGTTATGATTGCACATGATATGTTAGAGGTTCATCGAGTGAAGCCCCTGTGGGAGAGCATAACTTAAATAAGTTGCTCCAGAACAGATTGAGGTTAGTCTATTCTTGGAGGATCTCAGCTCGGGGTGAGTTCTGGAGATAGACGAACTCTAAGGCTGGGAGGACTGGTCATAGTATCAGTATGCATGCATAATTTTGGAGATGATTTTATGTCTGTATTAAGTATATTAAGGTTATATGCATTGTTATGTTAGAACTTCTTATCTAAATTTTAGATTGACTGTTGTTCAGTACCTCATGCAATTACAAACTAGTTCTAATAGCTGAAAATCCAGTATGTTAATAGCAGGGATCAATGGTTTGGTTCTAGGGATAAGTACCCTGCAGTAATAAAGTTTAGAGATGATAGATCATCTGAATGTCTAATCAAATAGCAAAATTCAGGTTGTAGCTTGCTGTCTTTTAAATTTAAACTTAGTTGCTATGTTGTATCAACAGAAAATTTTGATAAAACTGTAACCAAGAACATCAAGTAGAAACCAACTAAACCTGTTATATAAGTATTGATTTCAGTATAATAGCAGTACTACAATGACAAGAATTGTAGAACTAAGAATTTAAACTATTTTATTACATGGAAGTTTAAATATATGAAACCAGAAATTAAATCCTAAGCAAGTACGAGGACCTGAAATTAGGGAGTATAAAATATCAACTTCAGTTTCATTACTTCCATTTGATTGAAGAAAAATGCTCTATATTCTATATTTCCAAGGGAAGTGTTTAATATACACTAAAGCTACAAATATGCTGAATAATGATAACAATAAAATAAGGAAAGAGTCCTATTGGAACTCTACTTATGTGTGATAAAAGTATATGTGTAAAATAAGAGTGAAAGCATATTGAAAATACTGGAAAAGAGCATATATCCACCTTCAATATAAACTGCTGTAAAAGTAGTTGCAGCAAAGGAAGTTAGATGAATATATGTAGATGTAGATGTATATGTATATACCCATACATAGTTGTGGAAACTCTATAATTATAGATGATGGAAAGTCTATAAAGCTTGCTAACTGAAAAGTTAGAGAAAGGGCATATTGATATGTTAGAGTTGGACAAAACTATGAAGAACAGATATGAGAAATACAAATGAGTATATATTTATATATACATATAAATATCAGTCGACTGGGTTGACTGATAGGAATTGGGGTCAAGCCAAAATTTCTCATGGGAATTCTTATAATAACATGACTGCCTGTAATTACCAAAGAGAAATTTAATACCTGATAAAATTATGAATTTGAAATTGATTAAACAGAAATTTTTTTTTTTGAATGATATCAGGTGCATAAAATTAGAGTATATCTGAGTTAATGTTATGCCGGATAAGAAGCTGATTATGGGAGACGTGACATAAATACTTCACTGTACATGTCTCTGACTTCTGTTGACCCTTTCTGCGAGACCCTATGTGATACCATCAAACTGAAATGGCATACTTCTCATCGAGATGTGATGGCACTGAACCAGTGAGACCTTTCTCAATGTGGTAGCACGAAACAGTGATAGATTTTTCACTGTGGTAGTTCCAAATTGTAGTGTCATACTTATCATGTGATTGATTATACCGAGAATATTGTTGACCTGTGATTATAGCACTGAAGATCTTCACTGTAATACGGATTATACTGATATCTTTTTGTCACATCGAGCCTTAACTGTAAATACACCTTTATAACTCATTCTCCTCACTGCTGTGGTATTGAAATAATCTTATAAAAATAGTATTTAATTGAGGCAGAGGTAATTTCAACACTGCGATGTCATTGAGACTGAGATGTTACTGAGATCCTTCTTTTCATAGTGACAGAGATTGACCTTTCTTGTGAACTTGCACCTAGCTTCATTATTGGACTGTCTTACTATGATTTGAGCCCTTTTGACATAGGTCTTTTTAGAATGTTTCAAGTCCTTTCAAACTGCCTTTGATCATAACCATAGCTCTAAAACCATGTTGAGAATTTGTATATCTTATGTTTAATACAAAATTCTCTTCTTAATAACTACTTGTGAGCTTGCTTATGTGTTCTTATTTAAATTAGTTACTCCATCATCAAGTTAGTTATCAAAGTAATTAGTCAAAATGTTGAAACAGAATTATTTACACTCGTAAATGAATATCTTATAATGTAGTTAGGAAGGTAAATATCTGATTTAC
This sequence comes from Pinus albicaulis, assembly GCA_034641835.2. Lineage (NCBI taxonomy): Eukaryota > Viridiplantae > Streptophyta > Pinopsida > Pinales > Pinaceae > Pinus > Pinus albicaulis. Next base: position 77,953,339 of record CM076580.1, read on the forward strand.
CTTCCTCACTTACAACTCCTTTAAGATCAGCATGCCTTATTACAATATTGTCTTGACGTTGGAAAATTCCTTCAACAGATATATCTGCACTATATACTTTTACATCTATCCACAGTCCAGCTCCTGTAGCTTCCGCAGATTATATTCATATACCTTTCAATTTACATCAGACTTCCATTTTAGATCCGCATGCCTCAGATCCACATTTGGTTACCCTTCTTTCCATGATGATTTCTTCAGACTTTACCTTGATATATCCGCACTGACTCAGACCCAAAATCCGCAAATATGTTCTTCTCTTTTAATGTTGTATACTTTACCGTAATACTTGCTCCTTTTTCCACATTGTATTAACCTCAGTGTAATCCGCAAAACTTGTTCCTTTTGCACATTATATAACCTCAATATCATCTGCAGATATGTTCTCTTAATCACAACATATCTAGGGTATATATAGTAGTTATAGCCAAGTAATTAAGTCGACCTTATAGCCATTAATTAGGCCGACTTTAACACATTTTTGTAGGCTGACTTCATAGGCATATCTTCAATGTTTGTAAGCCATTGTTCTGCAACATCCTGGAGGGTATTCTTCATGCCTTTTACATCACTCTTAATTACACTAATGTACCTAATAGACATCAAGAAGAAGTTTATAGACCTATACTAATCATCTTTCTCATGAAACCCATGAAGCAAGTAAACAAAAAATTCATTTTATTATTATTGACTTCATCATTACATAAGTACATAACTAGAAATTGATCCTTAAAAGGAGAAAAAGGACACCGAAGGAATTAAATCACTACTTAATACTTCGTAAAATATCACCAGCGAACGAAATCTGCGTTACACCAGCCTCTGTAAGCATTGGTTTCTGGGTCTAATCAGGTTTAAGATATTCTAAAAAGTCTAATTAAGGGTAAAATGAAAGGAAAATGTTCATTTCATGATGGCATTCTGGAAATTTGAGAATGAGATCCACTTGATCTTTAAGACAAATTGAAAGTGTAGGGGGATAAATGGAAAACAACGGAGATAATAAAGGAAAATTAATGATGTAAATAATTCTCACAACAAACTCTCTTGCTTTTTACTATGACAGAATGAAATGGAATCACTTTTCAAAACTGGAACACTAAAATGCAGCTAATTGGGCCCTTTCCATTGTCAACCTTTGCCCCACAAAAATGTTCTGTTTAAAATGTTTTACTTAGAAACATTTAAAAAATTTTGTTTTCGGCCAGGAACTGTCCATTGTTACCATGCATTAAGACTGTTGGGAAGTTAAATTTATTTATTGTTGGCACTACTGTATGGTATTACTGTAATTTCAAATTAAGGACTGGCACTACTGTATGCTATTACTGTAATTTAAAATTAAGGACAAGAACAGAACATCGTCATTATTTTCAACGATTAAAGTTAAAATCCCTTTTCGTTCCCAATAATATCTTTCTTTAAGCACAATCAGATAAACTTCAATCCTCATGGGAAAATTAATCTCAGGCTTGAATTTTGATCTAGATAATGTTTGTTTAAATTGTTTGGTGGTTTTCTAACATATCTAAGAAAGCTCCACATGACAGTTGACACGAAAAGTAAAATGGATCCAACAATAACAACATATTTGATGCCAAGATTAACCAGTAAATTCACTAGCAGCCCCGCAAACACCACTCCAAAGAAATTGGCCAAAAGAGCCTCCGAAAAAGGCATATTCAGTATTGTGGCTGCAATGGCTCCAGACCATGCCCCAGTCCCTGGGAAGGGAACGACAACAAACAACATCAACCCAAGCCATTGGAACTCCTCTATAGGACCTGATTTCTTCCTTGTTATTTCAATCAGCCTATCCAGAAACCTGGAAGCAACTGAACACCTCTTTCCCACATAATTCACAAGCTGTTTCAAATAGAGTAAAATAAATGGTACAGGTACCATGTTTCTGCAAGGCAATCCAACTTAATGTTACAAAATTGGGCAAACAAGTTTTTCTTGAAGATTCACCCTGAGCTTGGTTTGATCGTATCATGTTCATATTGAAAAGGAAAATAACCAACAATTAATCCGGAAAGCATAGTATCGTTAAACAATTAATGTAAATTTTTGCTCCATGACTTGGTATGGGCAGGTTAGAGAACTCAACTTTAGTAATTACAGAGACAATACCAACAATTAGATAATAAAGAATAGTATCTTAAGACAATTAATATAACCCTGTGCTCGATGACCTAGTATGGGCACGTTAGAGACTTTAACTTTAGTTATTACAGTCCACTGGTTAGGACAGAGTAGGGATGTATAATTTAGACTAAATGAGTCGATAAAGAGATTAGAGAAAAGATCAAATAAAGGCATATAAAACCCAAAACATTATCTTGAAAATGTGCACTACGAAAGCTGAGAAATTAACCCACAATAGCCAATATGGAGACCTTTAAGGGTTCTAATTTCATCCAGTAACCTACAGGAATCTCCCTATGAGCTCTAGAATTGGAAGCGTGGGAAACACAAAGACTATGAGTTTGTCAAGCCACCCAATTCTCCTCATAAAACTTGCAATCTTCAAGCCAATCTGCGAAGCCTTGATGGACTCTTGACTCGCAAACGCACTGCTACAAAACAGCATAGCTGAAATCACCAAAGAAGCTGAGAATAATGCACATGTCTTTATAATAATCCATTTCAATATTGGTGGGATGGTCTAAAAGCGCTGCTCCGAGCTGGAAAGGCTTGGGCTCTCCAAGTCTTTATTCATAGCCCTCCGAACTATCATCCAAACCTAAGCTATAAAGAATATCAAACTACATTTTCAGCTAACATAATATTTTTCTGGTTAAAATATGGTGAAACCAATTCATGAAATGCATAGGAAATGAAGGAGCTACCTTGTTAGCGGGCCTTGTGAGATGCATATTCGGGGTCCATGGGCCCATGCCTTTGTTAAGTCCAAGATTGTGGAGAGTCTGGGACCGAGAAGTTATTTGAAGAGATCTCGAGTATAGCTTTGTGTTGTACGGAAGCACAGGGTGTGATTGCTCCAAATGCTATCGCCATTGCTATAGCGAGCACGGATATTCAGAATGTTTAGCCCTTTCACCCCTCTACTCCCTGCTTGCGGCCATTGCTCTGGAAAAAATCTTTTGGTTCCTCTTCTACCCTGAGAATGCCAAATTGTTGCAATAACTTCCCCTGCAACTTGAATAGGAGACCTGAGAAAGGGATATTGAGTAGTAGGATACACAGGAAAACACTGGACAACTCACAAAGGTGTTCGACATCTGTGGGACCTCACAAAGGAAATGGTCGACGATGCTTGAAATCACAATCGTTCCTTCGAGAATTAATAGTCAAACACTCTACGAATGTAGGCTTCCCAAAGAATCGCCAGAATAAGCTCACTCTAGCCCCGATTCCCACCACATGCAGGGGGCATCCCTCTGATTTATGAATTCTGCAAGACTCGATCTGGAGGGAAAAAAACAAAGGAGGAAGTGTGCGAAGGAGGCCAACAAAGGATCCCGCCATGCGAGAGGTATGGAAAATGGATGTATGGAAGAAAGGTACAGGGTCCAGAGAGGACGGCGTGAAAACTAAAAGCGCAGGTATGGCCGCAGAGTTTGTGTCAGTAGAGAATTGCATAGACTGACAGTACCATAGTACCGTGAGCTTAAAACATTTTTGGCCATGTGCACTCACCCCAACCTTAGTCTTTGTTGTACTGTCGCGTAGGACATGGTCTTGTACGCGGTTCTCAAAGAGGCCACCAAGTGTCAAATTTTGACAGGATAGAAGGGTAAATATGGAGCAAAGGTGGAGCACAGGGATTGGCTGGGATGAACAATGTTTCACATTCAATCCCATAAAAGAACACCTTCATTGTAATTACATAGTCATAATGAAGACCTACCTAGTTACACTCTTCAACACTTATGGGTGAAAGTTGTAACTAAATATGTGTGGAGTTACAAAGAATTTTATGATGAGAGGGACATAATTTTTAGCCTTTCGGGTTACTTTGAAAATATTTACACCACGTTTAGGCCTTGTGGGTGCTTCATGAGATGTGGGGTGCATAGTGAATGGTTGGCCCATGCTCTTCCATGATGGACTTGGACATTGGAGGTGGTTTACCATTTGCTACTAGACCTTGTTTGGATGTTTGAAATACATTCTTCCTCGAAGTCTTAGATTAATATGGAGCTTGGTGACTTCATGTTGTTGATGCATGAAGGGATTTTGTGTGCTTGGAGTAGATTTGGGTATTTCACCATGACAAAAACATCCTAAAATCAGCATGAGCACAAAAAATCCCTTGACATGTGAACTCTTGGGTTGAGGGAGTGGATATGTAGGTGTGGGAGTCCTTAGGGTCACACATTACCTTGGATATGCATTGTCCTTAAGGAGACACATGACCTAGGAGATGCATTTTAGCTTAGGAGATGCATTTTAGATGGTTTGATACTCTCATACAATCTTTATCAAGTTACATGCACCCTCATTAGAAAAAACAAGAGAATTTTGCTTGCCATGACTATCTTTCTTTGTCATTGTTGACATAAGAAAGTCTTTTAGCTAAGAAAATAGTTTCAAGGTTATGGCATAACTTGTCATATAAATTGAACAAAAGTTATATCCAAAATGTTAACTTGTAAACTACTTAGCTGGTTTTAGGCTTTCCATTCAAAATCTACTTCAGTTTGAACTTTGAATGAGTTGTTCCATAGACATGAATATTAAGATATTTTGGTGTAAGGATTAAAAATTAGCCCGTAAAGCCTCTTAGTTGTTCATTTATTTTATCTGAATATAACATTTACTATTAAATTAGAACCACTCAGCACATATACGTTATAGATCAAGATCATACTTTGTAGAGTGTCATAGAATAAAAATAGGAGTAAGGACACTGAATTCTTTCAGTTTTCTTGGTTCTTATTCCTTTGGTGTATCTTTGCACCTTTAGGGGCAATTTCTAGTTCAAAGTCTAATTCTTTAAAGGGTGCTAGCTCAATGGAAGAGCACCTTCTTTACAAGCATGAGGTTGGTGGTTCGATTCCATCGTGCCCTGATATTCATATATAGGGAATGACGAAGATCAGTTTTTGGTGACGGATGCTCTTTTGACCATCACCAATGAGCTTATGGTGACATTTTTGGACCCTCACCAAAATATGAAATGGTGACGGTCAACGAATGACACCATATATACGCATCAATAGTGACGACCATTAAAGGTCCGTCACCATAAATCGTTGTCATTGATATGAAATGATGAGGGTCCCTGTTTGTCATTATAGTCATTATTCGTGACAGACCTTGATGTCACCAATGAGTTTATGGTGATGTTCAATGAACGTCGCCATATATATGCACCAATACTGACGACCATGAAAGGTGCATCACAAAAAATCGTTGTTGTTCATATGAAATGGTGACGGTCACTATTTGTCATTATAATCAATATTCGTGATGGACCTCGAATGCCACCACAACACATACTTATGATGATGCCACCTTTGGTGACGTTCATTTTTTTGGTGATGGAGGCTATTGTCTGTCACCATTGCTCATATGAAATGGTGACGGTCACTCTCTGTCACTATAAATCATTATTGGTGACGGACCTTGAATGTCACCACAACACCTATACTTTCGGCGATGCCACCTTTGGTGACGTTCAATTTTTTGGTGACGGAGGCTATTGTCCATCACCACTTCTCATATGAAATGGTGACGGTCACTATCCATCACTATAAATCATTATTGATGATGGACGTTGAATGTCACCACAACACCTATACTTTCGGCGACGCCACCTTTGGTGACATTTAGTTTTTGGTGACAAAAGCTCTTTTGACCATCACCAATGAGCTTATGGTGACAATTTTAGCCCCTCACCAATGTTATTTTTTCTTGTAGTGAAAGATGAAATGAGTTTATTGTGCTTTCCCAAAGACTATGCATATATGTTCTGTCATTAGTTTTGATTATTACAAACTCAATAATATTACTCCATACACCAACTTTCTATAGAAGAGATATAACCTGTTTTAGTCCATTTAAGCTAGTAACTAAGGTGAATAAAGTATAGTAATAGAGGAAGTGATTCCATCCATGGCTCTAAATGTAAAGATAGTACAAAGAAAAATCAAATAAGACAATATCAAAACGATATTAAATCAATGGTTACAAACCGAAGTATCTATTAGAGTATAAGTTGGAAATGTTTTAAGGCATAGTATTATATAAAAATTGTATTGTAGTAGGTTGTTATATCTATGAAAAAATAGATATCTATATAGTGAGAATTTATCTTTGGACTAATTGGTTATACAAAATAGTTTATGGGATTTGATGAGATATTACCATATATATGGAACCCATTAGAGAAAAATGATCTCTTATATGTGAAATCTAAACCTCTACAAAGAAATTATGTTAACAACAATTTTTTTGGCATAAAGGGAGATCTGCGAAGAAAAATAGAATAGTTGACAGTAAATATTAGTCAAAAAAATGATGGGAGGTAAAAAATTCTCTAAAAAAAAAACATAGATATATATAATTTTGTAGCATCGAATTACTAACTAAGAATGATGTACAAGCAAAAACACCTATGCAGAAAAATTACTTATTAAATAAAATAAGGAAATAATAAAATATCAACTTTTTCATTATTAATTGGAAGTAGACCTTAGATTATAGAGTATAGATAGGAAGATGAAGGGTAGTAATAGAATTAATATTGAAGAATTAGTCGTTACAGAATACATGGAGTAATTAATATTCAAGCATATCCAGGGAGGAATTTGGAAGTCTGATAATAAAATTTGTAAGTTCTAAAATACGTTTAATTTCTTAAGGATAGAATTAACTGTGTAAGAAAAAATAATGTTGAAAATAATCCAAATAACTAAGTACACATTTATAATTATATGAAAGAAAGAATCATAATCGTATATAATTATGATGTGTACTACTATTATATTCTAGAAAGAGATATAGTAGAAGGTAAACCTGATAGTCAATCCCACTATAAATTGATTGGGTAAGTCTTATACGCGAAATAGCCAGATTAAACTGGTACAAATCTTATAACAAATTATTCGATCTGAAGTGTGATCCTCAAAGCATTACACATATAACAAAAGGAATCTTCTAGTAGAAACTGGGATGTTGTGGAAAGAAGATAACCATGAGTGTGTGTGTGTGTATATATATATATATATATATATAGATATATAGATATATCTGTGTGTGTGTGTTTAAAATTATATAAGAACACAAAAACCTAAATTTTGAATCGAGAATATAGTGTATTTTCATGTACAGATTATCTCCAAACTGAGTTGTACAAGTATACACTTGAGAATCAAATGGACAGAAAACATATTTATACATGCAACCATATAAGAAGTGTTTTGACAGTAGGAACTAGGAGCATTAAGTGCATACATAAAATATAAGAGATTGTAACATACAGAAAGACCAACATGAAATGTCTTAAAAGGAGGAATTTTAAACTTCAAATGCAGTGTAGCACAAGACAAAATTTACTAAAAATGGATTCTTCTTGAACATAGTTAATATCAATATTGGCACAACTGAAACATTTCTATCAAGAAAATAGATGCTAGCAACAATATGCAAAATATCGTATCCCTATGGCTCATAATCAACTTGTCATGGATGTCATGAACATGATTGTTTTATATCACTGATAAGAATTATGAAGTAATGGGAAAAAATGTTACCAAGGAAATAGATAAATATTTTTAATTAAAACATGTGAATACCCTTAATAATTATTGCACAAAGTGTTACCAATGAAAATTTCCTAGCAAGAAATCATGAGGATATATATATATATATACATAATTTTTTAAGGGGAAATTGCAATGGCCCTGAAGAGGGAAAATAAATTATTTATTGGGAAAAAAAACTCGAAGGATGAAATATTCCTAAGATATATATGGAAACTAAGGTAGAGGAATTGTAGCAAAGGTAATTGGTTGAGAAGAGAATTTCAGAGATACATCAGTTTCAATATCGAGCTCCTCAAAAGCAAGAAAAAGGTGTGTATTTAAAAAAAATGCATGTTTCTTCTTTGAAAAATTAGTTTGAATTGATTCCAAGGCAATATTGAAGCATAGATATCACTATTGGGTTCTAAATTCCCACTAAAAATAACACAACACCCATTAAGCTCTCATAATGTTATACTATGACTCATGAAGAGGAAGAAGTGCAAAATGACATATCAAAATTACAAGAAAAATTGCAACAAATTTCACTCTTGCAAAGAGTAATAAAAAATGAAATGGAAGTTTTGAAGAAAGTCATTGAAGCTAAGATGGATGGCATGAAGAAAGGCGTGGAAGATAAGATGGATGGTTTTAAGAATGGCATGGAAGATAATATGGATGGTGTGGAATATAAGATGGATATCATGGAAGCTAAGATGAATGGTATAGAAGGCAACATGGATGATTTGAAGAAAGGCATGGAAGCTAAGATGGATGGTTTGAGGAAAGGCATGAAACCTAAGATGAATGTTTTGAAGAATGACATGGAATCTAATATGGATGGTGTGGAATCTAAGCTGGATGGCATGAAAGCTAAGATGGATGGTATAGAAGATTTTAAGAAAGACATGGAAAGTTTTAAGGAAGGTTTGGCAAAGTTTCTACAAGAAAAGCTTCGTAATGGTGAAAAGTTAATTGAGGAAACTCATGATGAGAAAAAAATGAATTTTAATCAAGTTTTCATAAAATCAAATGTTGGATTTAAGACCTATCATATTCCAAATATAGATATGAGGAGGTTTGATGGCAAATATTTGATTACTTGGATACTACAAATGGATCAATACTTTTAGCTCCATAATACGGAAAATGCACAAAAGGTACACATTGCAACTTTAAATTTAGAAGAAAATTAGTTTGTATGGTATCGATGGCTTTTTTCTCGTAAACCACTAGTCACATGGTCAATTTTTACAGAGGAAATGATAGCACATTATGAGGATACAAAGAGAAACACCTTCTTTAGCCAATTGATAAATCTAAAACAAAAGGGTTCAATGATGGAGAACATTAAGGACTTCCAAAAATTGAATATATGGGTAAATAATATTCCAGAGGAACATAGGGTTGATGTCTTCATAGGGACTCTAAAGGATAACATCTAAAATGAGGTTCGCCTTTGGGAACTTGATATATTGGATAATGCATTCAGGTTGGAAAGAAAAAATGGAAGCAAAATTATGGCCACAAGGAAGCCTACCATTCACAACTATAAAGATGGAAGTGTTGCTACTCCTAGAGTTCCATGACCTAGAAGTTTGACACCACAAACACTGGAAGAAAAAAGAGAAAAAGGGCTTTGCTATAGTTGTGATTGAAAATACACTAAAGGTCATAAGTTTCGTGAGAATAAATTATTTTACATAGATTGTGAGGAGGAGGAAGAAAAGGAACAAGAAACATCAAAATACAAGGATATACACCATGAACCAACCCTATAGTAAGAAGAAATGAATCTGACCATATCCTATAATGCATTGGTAGGAATTACCACTCCTCAAAATATCGAAATAGAAGGACATATCAAGAAGAAAAATGTAATAATGCTTATTGATTTGTGTAGTGCCCATAATTTTATTTATTGTAAGGTAGCCAATGAATTGAATTACTTGATATACCAAGTGCCAGAGTGTCAAGTGATGGTGGAAAATGGAGGAACTATAAATTTCTCTAGAAAGTGCCATAATATCAATCTATCCATGGGGGAATATATTTTGAATAGTCCAATGATTTCCATTCCAATGGGTGGTGTTGATGTTGTACGAGGAGTACAATGGTTACAATATTTGGGGACGATATATTTTTATTTTCAAGAACATTTCTTGAATTTTTTTTTTGGAAGGAAATGAAGTTGAACTACGGGGTATCGCAGGAAATTCGAGAAATATAATAAGCTCTAATATCATGGCAATGATTTTGAGGAAATAACAACGAGGTGTCATTACACAATTATGCTCACTAGAAGTTCCAAAATCAAAATCATTTGTTTCTCCAGATCTCAAAAAAGTCTTGGAAAATAATTGCTAAGTGTGTCAAACTCCCAAAGGACTCCCACCTATTTGTGATCATGATAATTCTATTCATTTGATTCCAGGAAGTGTTCCTCCAAACATCAGGCTTACAGATATCCTTATGTCCAAAAGAGAAAAATTGAACGTATGATTGCAGAAATTCTAGAGGTCGGTATGATTCAACCTAGTAAAAGCTATTTCTCTGCTCCAACAATATTTGTGCACAAGAAGGATGGATAATGGCACAAGTGTCCAAATTATAGGGAGCTAAATAAGCTCACTATTAAAGATAATTTTCCCATTCATTTGATCGATGGATTATTGGATGAATTACATGGAGCAATTTATTTCACCAATTTGGATCTTCGTTCACGATATCATCAAATTAGAATGAAGACTAAAGACATTTCGAAAACAACATTTTGAACTCATGAGGGCCATTATGAATTTTTGATCATGCCTTTTGACCTTACCAATGAACCTTCTACATTTCAAGGGTTGATGAACTCCATTTTCAAACCCTTCCTTAGAAATGTTTTCTTAGTATTTTTTGATTATATACTAATCTACAACAAGTTTTGGAAGGAGCATGTTCAACATGTTGAAAGGGTGCTCAAGCTATCAAAGGAGAAACCATTATATGAAAAAACCTCCAAATGTTTCTTTGGATTACAAGAGGTGGAATATATGGGTCATATTGTATCTCAGGAGGGTGTTAAGGTACACCCTAACGAAATTAAAGCCATTAAGGAATGGAATGTCCCCACAACCATAAATAAGTTGTGAGAATTTCTCGGGTTAAGATGGTATTACTATTTTTTGTTAAGAATTATGGGAAAATAGGAACACCTCTAACAACATTATTGAATAAATATGAGTTTTCATGGACTCCTGAAGCAAGTAAGGCCTTAAAAAATCTTAAAAAGGAAATGTGTCAAGCACCGGTCTTATCTACGTCAGAATTAAAAAAAATTATGGTGGAATGTGATGCCTCGGGAAATGGAATTGGTTTTGTTTTAATGCAAGAAGGAAGACCCATTTCTTTTGAAAGTCGTCCAATCAGAGGAAAGTATTTACATAAATATATTTATGATAACGAAATTTTGGCAACACTACATGCACTAAATAAATGGTGACATTACCTAATAGGAAGACACTTCGAGGTAAAAAATGGTCATGGTAGTCTTAAATACTTTTTGGAAGAAAGAATATCTTCAGAAGAGTAACAAAAATGGGTCACAAAGATGTTGGGTTATGACCTTGAAATCATCTACAAAAAAGGGAAGCCCAATGTTGTTGCAGATGCACTCTCGAGAAAGGATGAGGATGTGGAAGCATTTCTTTATGCCATTTCTATTATCAAACCAGATTGGATAACTGAAACAAGGGTGGAATGGAAGAATGAAGAATAAGTATGGACACTCGTTCAAAATTCGCAGCAAGATCCCAGTACATCTGATACATTTAGTTGGAAAAATGATTCGTTATGGTACAAATATCACTTATATATTTGTAATAATTACCAACTAAAACAAAATATTCTTTTGGAATTTCGCACCTCTCCCTTAGGAGGACACTCGGGATTTTTAAAAACTTACCACAGTGTGAAGAAAGAATTTTTTAGGATGGCCTTAAATATGATATTCAAATATTTTTTGCAGAATGTTTGGTTTTCAAGAAAAATAAAGTTGATACAATTGAGACCATGAGTCTGCTACAACCTTTATCCATTCCAAGTCAACATTGGGAGGCGGTTTCAATAGATTTTATCACAATTTTACCTAAGACCGAAGGAAAGAGTGTTATCGTGGTGGTAGCCGATAGGCTTACCAAGTATGGCCACTTTTCTATGTTATCTCATACATTTAAAGCGATTACAGTTTCTATTTCATTTATGGAAACAATTCAAAAGATACATGGAAACCCAAAGATTATTGTAGGTGATAGAGATCTCATTTTTACTGAAAATTTTTGGGCATAATTATTTTCTCGTTTGGGTACTCAACTATATCTCATTTTATCATCCTCAATCCCATGGGCAAACTGAAATAGTGAAAAAATGTTTGGAAGGATATATTCATTGCTTTTTATCTGATAAAAAAACACAATGGGTCAATTTGTTACCTCTTATTGAATGTTGGTATAACACTTAATTCCACACACAACAAAAATGACCCCATTTATGGCAGTTTATGGATATCATCCGATGTCCATCACATCATATTTAAGAGAAAATTCTAAGGTTCAAGCAATGAAAGATCACATCGAGCATCAACAACGAGTTCTCCAACTCTTAAAGGATAACCTAAATTTTGCACAGTAACGAATGAAACAACATGCATATCAATATCGTAGCAAGAGAATTTTTGATGTAGGCGACTGGGTATTTTTACGACTAGAACCATATAAAAAAATGTCCCTTAAGAAAGCTGAGAAGGTTAGTAAATTATCACCAAAGTACTCTGGTACTTACAAGTTGTTGTAAACGATTGGTACTATGGCATACAAATTGGATCTTCCTTCTTCTTCTTGAATGCACCCAGTTTTCCATTTTTCATGCTTAAAGAAGGCTATAGGTGACAAAATTTTGGTTCAAACAATTTTGTTAGAAATTTAAGAGGAAGAAAAAATCAAATTGGAACCAGAAGAAGTCATGGAAACAAGAACTCGACAACTATGAAATCAATCAATTTTAGAGTATCGCATCTGGAAGAACTTACCCACTGAAGATTCCACATGGGAGGATGAGAATTCTATACATAAGAGTCCATAACCACTCAAGCATTGAGGACAACACTTTTGCAGGTTTTATCCCTATAAAGAAATTATCTGCAAACAAATCTTAAAAACAGAAAATAAACAATAACGAGAGAATAAAACATAAAACATATATACAAAGAGATTTCCCCTGGATCCCAAATCAGGACTACCAACGTGATTTTTCATTATATTCCTTTTAGTGTTACAACACATATATACATGTTGAAGCATTCATAAACCCCAATCCATTAACCCTGCATTAGAGCATAACGATAGTTCCCTTAACTAGATATACAAAATACCAGGGGCCAAAAACCATCATGCCCCAAAAACATGTGCAAACCCATGCAGCAAACAATGGGTGGGTTCGCCCACCGAAAAATAGGGTCTAAATTTTTTTTCCTAGGGTGCTGCCCCATAGCCTCAATGGGAGGGGACCTCCATCCCCTCTGTGACCCCCGTGCTCCGCCTGACGCAACGTATAGGGGGTGCTTTCGCCCCCCATGCGTGCAACTTATCGTGGAAAGGATATAACACATACCAAAAATTCTCCCACTTGTTCTTTTCTTTCCGCAGGGGGCCACATGAGAGCTTAGTCCTTATTCCAGCTCTCCAACACCCATTTCTTCTCTACACCAAGATAACTTCTGAGTGCTCATAGAATTCTTCAATCAATCTACAACATTCTTCAAAGTATCCACCTTTACCAACAACACCATTTATCCTCAACCATATCTCTCAGAAAGTGATATTGAACATCAATGCTCTTTGTATTTGGATGATAAGAAGGGTTCTTAACCAAGAAAATTTCACTTTGGCTATCATATTCTATCCTTATAGCTCACTACACTAGCCCCATACTTGAGCACAATCTCTACAACCAAACTGCTTCCTTGCTTGCATGAGTGGTTGTCATGTCTTCTGCCTCTGTAGTTGAAAGAGCCACTACATACTATCTTTTACTCATCGAAGTGACTGCACCTACAAATAGGCTAAACATATACCCACTCATAGATCTTATTTGGTCTACATTTGCAGCCCACTCTCGATCAACAAAACCATGGATGTAAAAAACTTTATCCAATCCCGGTCTTCCTTAGTATCACAAACCATAATCACTAGTGCCACACAAATATATGAAAACCCACTCCACTGTTGTCCAATGCTCCTTCCCTCATTTTGACATAAACCTTCTCAATACTCCCACTGCATGTGCAATGTCTTGTCTAGTATAGACCATTGCATACATCGGGCCACCCACTACACTTGCATATGGAACACGGGACATATCCTCCTCTTCTTCTTGTGTCTTGGGACAGAGTTCAACAAATAGATTTACACCTATAGGAACAGGAACCTTCACCAGTTTACTATCATGCATATTGAACCTCTGCAATATTGTCTTGACATACTTCCTCTGGTTTAACCAGAGCTTCCTCTTTTCCTGATCTCCCATAATTTCCATGCCCAAAATATAGTTTGCAGCACCAAGATCCTTCATGTCCAATTTGGAGAACAATTGGGTCTTCAAATCCTGGATAATTTCTTTGTCATTTATAATTAGAAACATATCATCCACATATAAGACCAAATAAATAACACGGTCACCAATGAATTTAAAATATACACAATGATCCTCTTTGCTTCTGGTGAAGCCAAGTTCCCATATATAGGTATCAAATTTCTGATACCACATCCTTGGTGACTATTTTAATCCATACATAGGTTTTTTTAACCTACATACCATTTCTTTCCTACCCTTCACCATAAAGCCTTCAGGTTGATTCATGTAGATCTCCACTTCTAGATCCCCGTGAAGAAATGATATCTTCACATCCATCTTTTCTACCTAAAAATCAAAGGCAAAGCAAGAGATAAAAGTAATCTAATAGACGTAACCTTGGAAACAGGAGAAAAAATATCACCAAAATAAATTCCCAGCACTTGGGAATAACATTTTTATACCAATCGAGCTTTGTATTTCTCCACCTTGCCTTCTGCATTCATCTTCTTCTTAAATTCCCATTTTCTCTTCACGGGCTTCATTCTAGCCAACAACTCCACCAGATCCCATGCCTAATTTTTGTGCAAGGATGCCATTTGATTAACTATGGCCTCCTTCTAGAGTTTTCCATTGTTTGAATATACTGCCTCCTTGACAGTTCTAGGATCATCATAAGTTATAGTTAAAGAAAAATTTGAACAGAAAGTAGATGGACTATACCTTTCTGGTTTCCTTCTTTCCTGAACTAATCTTCTCATATCTGGAGTTTGTGGCTCTTCCTCTTTAGAATCTTCTTCTGTTGTAGAGTCTGATTCATCCTTCTTTAGCTCAAACTCTATCTTCTAAGGTTCCTTTGGTAGGAAATCATCTTTAACAACATCTTTCACCTCTCTAAACACCACATCTCAGCTGTACACAACCTGCCTTATTTCTGGGTTCCAAAGCTTGTAACCTTTTATGCCATCCTTATACCCAATAAAGATGCACCTTTCAGATTTATTATCCAACTTGGTCCTTTTATCCTTTGGAAAATGTACATATGCATCACATCCAAATACCCTCAAATGTGAAAGAGAGGGTTTCTCACCAATCCATACCTCATGTGGAGTCTTAACCTCCAACGCTAATGAAGGTGATCTATTAACCAAGTAACATGAAGTCTCCACTCATTCTGCCCATAATTCCTGTCCTAACCCAGTACCACTAAGCATGCTTCTTTCTTTTTCCATCAGTGTTCTACTCATTGTTTCTACAACATTGTTTTCCTGCGGTATGTATGGATTAGTCTTCTACCGTGGTATACCACACTTCTTACATAATTCTTCAAATTCATTTTTGAAAAAATCTCCACCATTATCTGTCCTCAACACCTTTATCTTATTCTCTGCCTTTTTTTCCACCAGAGCCTTAAATCCTTTAAATCCGTCAAAGAATTCATATTTATTCCTCAAGAAATATATCGATGTATTCCTTGAGAAGTCATCTATGAATGAGACATAGTACACATTTTTTCCTAGTGATGGGAATGACACAAGTCCGAGCACATCACTCTACACAAGCTCCAATATCTTTTTCTCCCTCTTAGCATCAGAAGGAAAACTCACCCGATTCTGCTTCCCATATACACAATGTTCACAAAAATCGAAATACAGAGGGAAATTAGGCATACCTTCTACCATACCATTTCCATGTAGTATCCAAAGGACCTTCTCTACAGTATGTCCAAGCCTTTGGTGCCATAGCATGGTCTTTTCTCCAAAGACCACTATGCTCTCTACTCCACTTTCAGGAACTACATAAATGTTGCACCCATCAATAATAGTGCTACCCTAAAGCTTGTACAGAGTTCCAATCCTAACTCCCCGCATTGATACCAGTTCTCCCCGAACAATCTCGGAGGTATCTTTCTCAAACATTTTTTTACACCTGCATCATCCATCTTGCTAACAGAAATCAGATTTATGGCTAATGCAGGAATATGCAGAACACCAGGAAGTGTTATAATCCTTCCACCTTGCAGCTTCAGCTCGAATTTTCCATGTCTAAATATTTTGGCCTTCCTATCATCCCGTAAGACGACATTACCACCATCATACTTCTCATATTCGCATAACCACTCCCTATGGGGAGTGAAGTGAAAGGATGCACCTGATTCAATCAACCATGCATCATGATCTACATGTGCATTTGAAGAAGAAGCCAAATACATATCCCCACCTTCATCCAACGTGGTTTTTGCCTCTGCATAAGGAGAATCATCAGATCCAATTCCTTTCTCAGGATCTTTAGATCCGCAGTCCTTTTTGTAGTGCCCTTCCTTTCTGCATTTCTAGCACACCTTTACAAACTTTCATGGAGATTTAGATCTCCCTCTAGATTTAGATCTCCCACTTGAAACCTTATTCTTGATTCTGATATGGGACCTTCCTCATATAGATAAGGCATCTCCATTCTGGCCCTCCATATTTCTCCATCTCATTTCCTTTGACAGCAAGGCTGAGACAATGTCATCAAAATTCAAGGTATTTTTATTCCTAACTATTGTAATAACTAGTCTCTCGCACAAATCTGGTAGAGAAAGAAAGAAAATGATGCAGTTATCTTCATATGATATTTTACTATCAACAGATAACAACTGACTTACCATAGTATTGAAGGAATTCATATTCTTTGTCACTGAGTCTCCATCCTTCATCCTTAGGTTATACAACTTTTTCTGCAGGAAAAATTTATTCACCAGAGACTTAGATTGGTACAAAGTCCCTAGCTTGTCCAAAAAATTATTCACCGTAGCTTCCCCAGATACATTCAAAAATACTAAATCTGAGACACACAACTGTAGTGTGCTCTTTGCCTTTCGATCAACCTTTTTCCATTCTTCATCTGACATTTTCGTTGGTTTAGTACCCAGATGTACCACGATCCACTAATATTTATCCACCAACAGATCCTCCATATTGAGCTTCCACAACTCAAAACTATGACCATTAAATTTCTCAATCTCTATCTTACCACTGCTCGCCATATTCTTTCACCGCAAGAATCGATCCGGTAGATCTCCCATTGAATAGAGTCTACCACACGCCCGAGGAAAAGACCCCTAAGAAGGAGAGGTATCCCCTTGAAGCCGAAAAAACTCTGATAAATGTACGTTTTAACCTTGTATAAGAATTATCTGCAAAAGAATCTTAAAAAAATAAAATAAACAATAGTGAGAGAATAAAAAATAAAACAAATATACAGAGAGATTTTCCCCTGGATCCAAAATCAATACTACCATCTTGATTTTTCATTATATTCCTTCTAGTGTGACAACACATATATACATGTCGAAGCATTCATAAACCATAACCCATTAACCCTGGATTAGAACATAACTGTAGTTCCCTTGAATGGATATTAAAAATACCAAGGGCCGAAAATGATCATGCCCCAAAATGATATGCAACCAATGCAAAAAACCATGGGAGGGTTCGTCCACCAAAAAATAGGGTCCAAATTTTTTTTCCTAAGCTGCTGCCTCAGAACCTAAATAGGGGGGACTGCTGCCCCCCCTGTGACCCTCCTCCTACGCCCGACGCAACGTACAAGGGTAGCTATCGCCTGCATTGTGCGTGTGACTAATTGTGGAAAGAATATAACACATACCCAACAGTTTTTTGAACGAGAGGGGAATATTAGGGCCCTATATTACTAGTGTAGTCCCTTATTTTTGTTAGTGTAGTCCCCTTATTGTTAATGTTGTACCAATGTAGTCCCCATATTTTTATTATTGTGCCCTGACATTATTATTTTTAGGTCAGCTAGGATTATATTGTGACCCAATCGACTCATATATATAGAAAGGAGGTTTTTTCATTTGTGTCATCCAAGAATCGTTCATTTATGTAATGTAAAAGGAGGTTTTTCCCTCGAAGAGGCTGATTTCTAAGGTGTTGATCTATCGTTTCTTCTATTTTGTCAGTTGGTTTCATAATAGTCAAGATACCCCATAAGTACCTATGTGGGTATTATGAATTCTATATTTTTGTTTCCTCATAATTTTGTTGTTTAATGTTGGTGGCTATCAATAATTATTATGGAAGTGGAAAAACAACGAAGATGGATTTGAATAAGTCCACTTCGAGGAAGAATTGACACTATAATATAACAACCATGAAACTGGCATGGATAGTAGGTTTTCCTACACTTAGGTATGTGTGGCAGATGCATATTTGATTCAATGATATCAAAATGATAACATAAAATGAAATGATCCAAACATTCCTTAAGTTATTATTCTCTAAAAATAAGTGATATGAAGAGAAATTGGCAATTCCACAATTTTCATTTCACATTAAATCATATCCATATCACTTGGAATGGTCATGAAAAAATGTAAAAAAGGACCTATTGTGTTTTTTTGATGCTATACTGATGTTGTTGACCTTGTTGTGTGTGTGTGTGGATGGTTTTTTTGGGTGTAGGTTTATGATCATTTAGTGTAATTCATGAATGAAAATGGGAAGAACCCTTTTTACTTGTATGGATCATGCTATCAAATGAGTATGAAATGAAGAGAAGAATATGTTTTATTCTAGAACTAAGCTATCGATCAAAATAAATTATAATGGAAGAAATTTAGTACTAAAGAGAGTATGGTGGGAAGGAAGGAAGAAATGGATGTCGCATTCCCTTTCCAATTTCAGAAGAGGCGGAATTGAGGAAACATTGAGGATGGCGTTTATCGAAAGGTGGGAAGATGTAACACTCATATGGGTATGATTTTGAAACATTTATTTTTTTAGGAATTGAAACATTATTAGACTTAATGATAATGGAAGTCGTGATGAGACTTAGGTGATGATATAATTATTGTATTATTATTTGAGTGAATAAATAAATTTCTTGGAAATATTTAGGAAAGAGAACCAGAGTTTAGAAGAACCATTGTTAGTTGTTGATGGAAAAATCCACATTTGGACCTTCCCTAAAAGTCTCCTAAAAATCTTTGGGATAAAAAAATTAAAAGAAATAAAATTAACATAATGGGAGAAATATTATGTTAATTACTTAATTGGAATTAGATACTAAGTGGGGTGGAATAAAGTAGTACAAGAGAGAAAGAAATGCTTTAAAGAAAAATACACTATTTTTTTTCGGAAAAACAATTCCCATGCAAAAGCCTAGAAAGCCTTAAAGTAGGATTTTGGTAAAAAAAAACCTGTTGGGAAGAAAGTTATGAAAAAAATCCATTGATAAATCAAAGAGGTTGTTTATGCAAAAGGGCAATAATATCTTAGCTTTGCGGGAACTGGAAAGGGAGTTCATGGTTGGGAGGAATTTTCTTGATTCCTGAGTACTTCCCATGCATTATCTATGGTTATTTGAAATTTTGTTATATTTTACATATTTGTATGGAAATAGATGAAAATTCCTTACAAGTAGAATGCATAATCATTATAGAAATTTTTTATGAGTTCTAGGTTTCCATGTTTATGATTTAAATTTGGTTACTCAAATTATACTAGAATAATATATTATTGCGGTGGGATATATATATATATATATATATATATATATATATATATATATATATATATATATATAATGATAATGTGAACATACTATTAAAACAAATAGATGAAGATGGAGAGTTAAATAGGGAGAATAGAGCAAGCTATATATGAAATAGAGTATGCATGCATAAATTTGGCCTCTGTAATCATACTATGAATTGAGGTATAGAAATAAATATAGAATTCAAGGTTGATGTATAGCTAAATTATTTCCTATTATGAAAACTTATTTTAAGAAGGACAGACACTGAAATAAGCTCTAAGGGAAGTACTATATTTTAAAGATACCAGTCTTTGGTATAAACATTATACTAGAATAACTATGTCTATGATGTGCAAAAATAGTAAAATAGTGGATAAGTAAAACATTAGAGAAAATATATTATATCATCAACAAACCAAGTATAATAAGTTATACAAAAAAACAAGCTACATGAATTTTTGAATTCGAAATCTAGAAAAGAAACTAATGCCATAGAAAATATAAATCAAGTATATTCGATATACATAGCCCTAAAATTTTATATCGGTGTTTAATCTTTGTATACAACCAGAAATATTGAAAGAATCTTAAGAAGCATGTAGTTCATAAATAATAAAAATAGAAGACTTATATATATTAAAAAGAGAAAATAATGTTTATATAATGGTAGGAATAGGTCCTATATGAGAGAGAGGGTGTATAACATTATGTATATAGTACCATAAAAAATAAAAAACCCTTTAGGGTTTGAAGGGAATGAAATGGAAAACATGTTCGAGAATACATTTTCAAACCATGTAGGCTTAGATTAAAACAAAAACAAAATCTGGTGTTAGCCACCTATAATATTTTGTTATACCAAAAGGTGGCTAAGATCTTTTTTGAGCCTCCAAGGAACAAAATTTATAACTAAAATTTGTTGGCTCTTGAAATCTCTTTAAGGCCTCATGCCTCTGTCCAAAATCCTCATTTCCTGTCCCTTCTTATACTCAGAAAATTCTGTTGACTCTAACTGAAAGACTGCTGAAAGATCACCATTTCTCCTCTTCTCAAAACCTTTCATCTACTCCCCTTTTTTCTCCATCAAAACTACCTTTTTTTCATAAGTCATCTTCTTTCCATTTATGAAAATTTCCCCTTTCATAGTTAAAAACTCACTTTTTAACTATTTCGGAACCCCCAAATCCATTAAAATCCTTGATAATTCTCATAAAAAATCAAAGTCTCATTGCTATAGACCTAAGCCCCTTGAGCTAAGCCCTAAACCACTTCCCCACCATACGCTTTGGGTCTGGAACCACTTGCTGATACGATAAGGTGCTAATCGCATCGGAAAGAATCAAACACGCAAGTCTTTGCCATACTCCAAAAGTCCCGATTGCGATTAACCCTGCTGCTTAAGACCCCCAATCATATTATTTTCATATAACCTTGAGCCCGCCCTCGGCACTTAAACCTTGTGAATATTTCATTTCCGACCCATTTTTCCTTTGAAAATTACAAAAACCCTCTTTTTCCAAAGTTTGATTTAATAAGCCAAAGTCACATGTTAAATATAAAATGGTTAGATCAAAAAGACCGATCGCGCAATCGCAATCGGGGAAATTTCAATGGGTTGATCGGAAAGACCAGGCCCGCAGTTCCGATTGCGATTGGCCCTTGTCTTCATATACTCCCGGGCATATTACATTCCATGAAAACCACCGGCCCCGCAATCAGGCGCCTTTTTCTTTACTTATATATATTTTCCGCCTGATCCATTATAACTTATGTTTATTGCAAAACTTTGGTTTTCATATGTTTAAAGGTTTTTTCGCTGGTACGTAGGTCAAAGCAATCTTGACCGCTGATCTAGTTCTTCGATCCAACGGTCCGCGCACAATCGCATCGCAAATTTTTCTCATTGCGCAATCGCATGCCCATCTCTGCGACCTCCGATTGCAGACCCCTGATTAAATCTCGACCGTCGATCTTGTTCTCAGATCAACGGCCTGCGCTCAATCGCAAGTGTCCTCCGATCGCAATCGCAAGCCTTCTCGTTTCACTCCCGATTGCGATCCCCCGATTCCATCGCAGCCGTCCATCTGTTTCGCAAACTGACGGCCATCGCACACCCTTGCGATCCCTCCGATTACATCCTATCCGTTCATTTCCCGAAGATCCTCCGATTAGATATGGACCGTCCACGTGTCCAGATCGGACGGTCCAAACTGTGCCTCCTTATTCTTCTCTCGCTATCCTTTTTGCCTTTCTATGCAGATCTCCACCATTGGTTGCCTTCATTCGACGGCTTGGCTCCTCCCCCGCCATCTGAAGTAGTTTAACCTATTTCCGCAGGATTTCTTAACTATTTTTGTGTTTTGTAGGCGTTTTAATGGTTTTCCATTGTTTAATGAAAGAAAGCCGAGGGTTGGGAAAGACGTTTCCTGCGCCTTCGAGCTGTTAAAGAGAACCATCTCGCGAGCCAAGCCATTGTTTTCTCTTCAATGCTTCATGGGCATTGATGCCTTAAGAAGCCCAAAGGCACCCAGACTCTCACAAGACACCGTTGACTCAAGGTCAGCTAAAGAGCACGCTTGAAAGACAAGAGCACACCAGATGAAGATTGAAGACTATTGGGGATTACTACAAGACCGTTATCAAAATCCTAATCCTCAATCTAAAACATGCGCTTAAAATAAAATCATAAATTTTTTTATGACAGAAAGGTTTCCACCGCTTCAACTGAGGCGAATTGATTCCTCAACTACTACAAAGAGCCACCTATTGCCTCAAACCTTTCAAATAGAGGCCGAAGTTATTGATTCAGGGAATATCTGCCTCCAGCGCTACCAAGAAGTTAATTCTGCCAAAGGAGTGTAATAGAAAATAGCTGCAGAGTTGCTCCGGATGGAACATAGAGCCTCAAAGTCAAATAAAGCTCCCGCCGAGCTTTGATATTAATTGTAAAACATTAATACAGTGATCCACCTGTACACTTCTCCATCGAACCCCTCAAGAGACCGAGAAGTCATTTAATCTGTATTAATGGTTCACGAGATATTTTGTTAGTTCTCACCTCCTCATCTTCCTATAAGTACTTCTGCATAAGATGAGAAGGTTGGTTGCTGTTTGATCACAAGTTGTAATATCGAAACTCTCTGAAATAAATATACAAGTCTGTTGAAGTTGAAAATAATTTGGAGTCTTGGATGTCTTGATGATGTCGTTGCATGTCTGTTCCTGAGAAGGCTCTATCATTGGATCCATGAGCTTGGCTGTTGGTGAAGTGCTCTGAATTGTTAAATGTTTTTTCCCTTGTTTTCATTATGTTCCATAATTTCTTACTACAGTAGGCTGAAAGTTTTAGGCTAAGAAATGACTCCTGGAAGCACCTTAGACCTGTTCACCCTTCACTGTTTTATGTTTTCTTCTGCTGAAGTATTTTAGGGGCTTTAAACCTTCTCTTTAATCTTCATGCTCGTTTATTTCCTTGATAGCTCAAATAGTTGGTTTCAGCATGTTATGGTTCTCCCTGCTTGTCTGCCATCACTTGAAAGCCGTTATTGAAGTCTCCCTCCGAAGTACCATTGTCTTAAGTTAATCAAAGAGGTCGGTTTTGATCTTACCCTTTGCCCCTGCTTAAACAGTTGTTTCGAAGGTCTTTATAGTTGCAAACACAGATGTTATTTAGGTGTTCCCTCTTCTATGAATGCAATTATCAGTGAATCTTTTATGTTTTCTAAATCCTTTAAAATAAAATCTTTGAGGAAATAGGGTGTTCCCCGAATCTTAGATTTCATTTTAAAAGTTGTCTTGAAATCATTATTTACTTAATGAATATTTGTAGAATTCATGGTTAGCCCTGTCTATCAAATATCTCTTTATTGATAAGTTAATGTTTCTCAAGTTCCCTTTGTTGAGAATTAAATTTCTTTTTCCAAATCATTAATGTCCATCTCATTCCAAAACTAAGGATCCTGTGGCCAAGTTAGATTTGCCCTTTGATATCCCATATCCCTTGAAGAGTTTGTTATGACCTTATTTGGACTCCATTGCCCAATGAACCGGATATTTCCTCTTTCTGTCTATCTTTCCTAGACCTTTCATATTCTGTTGTATCAACTCAACCCAACCAAACAAACATCTGCACGTAATAACTAGTCTAAAATCCATAACCAAAGCAAACAAGATAAACCTTTGCCAACAAATATTTGAGAGATCCCTCTCTGAGAACAGGAGGACTAGATCCTGGAACTCTAAAGATTGGTTCTGATGTTGCCTTGTCTTTTGATTTGCCAAACTGTCAAAACACGGGATACCAACATAATGGCGATCACGGTGGGACCTGCTGAGGATTAGAGGTTTACAAAACCTTTCCTTCAACTTTAGGTCCAGTATAACATAAGTAACTTTCTTCAAGCACTGCCTAACATAATGGAAATCGTGATAGGACTCTTTGAATCAGTGACAAACTAAGTAACCCTTAGGATTCCTTTTAAATCCTTATCAAACCTTGAAGGAACCAGTTACCAAGCCATAAGAGCAACTCTGTTTGTTTGAACACCTTAGCTAAGTGAAAAATCAGACTTAGAACACTCTCTTAACCTATAAAAACAAAATAAACTCAGAAAAACCCAAAATATTTCAAAGTTTGGCTTCATAATAAACATGGTGGTGGACCATAAAACCTTTTACCTCCTTAAGAGCTAAAAAGCTTCCACCTGGCGACTCCATAATCCTGAGCAGACCTTAAAGACTCCACTGGAAAGAACCCTTACCATTATACAGTTTCCTAATCCAGTTAGAGGATTGTAAGATCAAAATTTGTGTAAACAGATCAGTTAACCTCTCAAAGATTGTCATACTTGGTTGAACTTTTCTTGTCGTTTGGATCTCAAAATTACGGCAATAGTCGCTTCTAGGAAGATTTATACTAGAGCCCATCCTGACCCCGATCCACCTGAGATAGTTGATGACCCAGAAAGTATCCTTTGGAAGTCTCCTAAGGTTAAATTTTCAACTGTTTTCAGATCACCCTTGAGAGCTAATTCAGTTCCTGAAAATCTCTTAGCTCTACAACAATCACAAGTCGACTTAGTAAACCCATTTAGAACTAGGTCATTTGATGATATAATTCAGATAGATTCTGAGTCTTCACTTTCATCCCCGGAAACAAGTGAATATCCTGATAGAGAATCAACACCTCCTGATCCACATTTTCTTTTTAACCTAGGTGTCTCTCATCCAAAATCAGCTCAGCAATCTGCTGCTGTTCCATCCACTTCTGTACACCATTCATCCACTGTTCAAACCACTCCACTCCAGCCAAATCCCCCTCTTGTTAATCCAACACTTGTTAATCCACCCCCACCACATATCATGGCAGCATGGTATGCTCCCTTAGCCCTTAATATACCACTAGTCAATCTTCCACAGGACTATCAGTCCAAAATTCCATTATATGATGCTAATAATGCTACAACTGCATCACAACATGTGGATAAGATGAATGACTATTTTGATCGAAATGAAATCGATGATGATTCTATCAAACTTAGACTATTTGCTCAGAGCTTAGGGGGAGAAGTAAGAATGGTTTAAAGGTTTAGCCCCCCGTAGTATAAATGACCTCCAAGGCTTCCATCAGACATTTCTAAACAAATGGGAAGTAAAGAAGAATCCTCTCCAAGTCCTTGCTGATTACAATAACCTCCGTAGAAACCATGGGGAGAGTGTACAAGCCTATTGTACCAGATTCAACAGTGTATATAATGCACTTTCCCCAGAAATAAAACCTCCACAAGGCTCAGCCTTGAACAAATTTCCTGAAGGTTTTGACTCTGACATGACTTATTCACTAAGAGAAAGAGATTTTGCAACCCTTGAAGATATGCAAAGGGGTGCTCTTTCTGTGGAAGTCAACTTGATAGAAAAAAGAGCAAGAATGAAAACTGAGAAAAGAGTATCTTTCAGAGAGGAATCCCCTCCCTCTTCTTCAAGCTCAAAAATGGAAAAAATGCTGGAAGAAATGATGAAAGAGATGAGCATAATTAAGAAAGCGCAAGCAAATCAAAACCAGACTGCACTTCAAAACAATCAAAACAGAAATAGAAATCAGAATTATAGAAGAGATAACAATCAGGATAAACAAAAAGAAAGTGACCAAAAAATTAGACCTCCCTTTCAACAGAACTATGTAGATCAATATGAGGAAGATAGGGAGTTGGAAAGATTGGAAGAATCACATGTAAACTTGATTGGATCAGACAGTGGGGATGATGTTTTCCTCACCGAGGAAGAACAAGGTTTCTTCTCAAATGATCAAAATACAAACACCTATGAAGATTCTGATGACTATAGATTGGGTTTTGAAAACGCAATCATGGAGGTGCACAAACAGTATGATCTTAGGAGTAAGGGAAGTGTAGAAAATTCGAAAGATAAGAATACTAGCACTGCTGTCAAGAAGAACCTGGAAAATCAGTCCAAAAGGACAGCAGAAAAAATCAACATTTCGGCCAAGAAAACAGACTCAAACAAAGACAAAGTTGTCCAGCCAAATGTTGAACAGAGTACCCCTAGCACTTCAGCTAGTGGTCCCAATAAAACCATCCCAATTACTAGCCCAAACAAGGTTCAGCAAAGTAAAATTGCTGAAAAGAATTTAATTGAAAAAACAAATGTAAATATCAACAAGTCAATTATTCCTTTCAGCCTTGAGGGGGAGATAGCCAAGATTAAGATTACCATCCCCCCAGCTGAACTAGTAACCCAAGATGTGTACAAAAACCAAGTTTGAAAAGCTTTGAACTTAGGAAGTGATACTGACACCTTAAACTTGACAGATGACAAACCTGAGCTGTTGTTTGGCCTAGAGGTTGAAGGAAAATATCAAGAAGGACCAGTCCCTCCCTTCTATGTCAGTTTGAAAATACACGATAAAATTCTACACAATGCCATGTTAGATTCCGGAGCTTCACACAATCTAATGCCCAAAGTAGTAATGGAAAACTTAGGCTTAGAAATTACTAAACCATACAAAGATTTTTATTCCTTTGACTCAAGTAGAGTCAAATGTTTGTGTTTAATCAAAGATTTATGTATTAACTTAGCTCAGATCCCTGCCAAGAATCTAGTGATGGATATCGTTGTAGCTGAAATTCCCCCTAAGTATGGCATGCTTTTATCAAGATCATGGGGAGCCAAACTTCAGGGAAGCCTTCAAATGGACATGTCTTATGCCACCATCCCTGTTTTCAACCAAAATAGAAGACTATACAGGGAAGCCCACATGAAGTATATGGTGAGTAACATGGACAAACAAAACAACACTCCGATCTATTCTATTCAATCAAGTTTAGATTCATTTATCTTGTATAACGAAGATGAAATTACTCAACCATGTAAAGAAAATATAGACCCACCCAATTTCACCTCGAATAAACTCCAAAACATTGACGATCAACAGCAACAAGAAAATGAGAATGAGTCAAATATACTTTGGACAATAAATTTCGATGGATCCTGTAATAAAACTAGTGCAGGGGCAGGTGTCTGGATTCAAAACACAAATCAGATTTTTTCATACAAATTAGACTTCCCATGCACTAACAATATTGCTGAGTATGAAGCACTGCTCCTAGGCTTACAACTGCTTAAAGAATTAGAAGCCCAAAGGATATCCATTTTAGGGGATTCTGAGCTTATCATCAAACAAATCAAAGGAGAATACTCAGCCAAGAATCCAAAGCTTAGGGAATATCGAAATGCTGCCCTTGACCTGTTAAAAACTTTCGAAAAATATGAACTCATTTTTATCCCTAGAGCGCGAAATCATCTAGCAAATGAACTTGCCTTCACTACCATCAATTGCCAAGTACCTGAGATAAATGAACAACTCGGTATAAAGGTGAAACACAGACCTGCTATGCCTGACAACGAAGATCACTGGCAAGTGTTTGAATCTGAAAACACATAGATGATTTCTTAAAATCAGAAAATGATTTCAGCATACCAACACCAGAAGCTAGCCATGAAGAAAACTGTTTGTATATTGAACAAATTCCAAAGGATGAAATGACATATCCTGCTGATATAAATCATTGCGAAAATCCTTTTGAAGCAGAGGTAGTGAACAATGAAGACGGAGAAGACTTGGAAGTCTTACAATGCAAAAATGATAAAATCCCAAGAGGTCTCACACCTTTAGAACACATGTTTGATCTCAACGATGTAGCTAAAGAACCCAGAATGGAGCCTGTGGAGACAAATGTAGAAGAACACAACATAGGCAGTCTCACAGAACCCAAGATGATCAAGCTATCCAGCACCCTCCCAGCCCACATAAAATCACAGTACATAAAGCTTTTTAAAGAATTTAAGCACGTGTTTGCTTGGGAATACAAAGACTTGAAATCATATGATACCAGCATCATCCAGCATAAAATCCCCTTGAAGGAAAATCAAAAGCCTTTTAAGCAAAAACTAAGAAGAATAAATCCCCTTTTATTACCTTCGGTTAAGGAAAAAATTGAGAAAATGTACAACGCTGGGATCATAGTACCCATTAGATTTTCGGAATGGGTATCAAACTTAGTTTCTGTTAGAAAGAAAACTGGGGAAATCAGGCTCTGTATTGACTTCAGAAATTTAAACAGAGCCTCTTTAAAACAAAACTACCCTTTACCTAAGATGGACCATATACTTCAAAGGGTAGTTGGATCAAGAAGAATATCCCTATTAGATGGGTTCTCGGGTTACAATCAGGTGTTAGTTTTCCCAAGTGATCAAATCAAAACTGCTTTTACCACACCTTGGGGAACTTTTATGTATGTCAAAATGCCTTTCGGATTAATGAACGCAGGGGCCACCTTCCAAAGGGCCATGGACATAGCCTTCTCTGAAGATATTGGCTATTTTATAATTATCTACCTTGATGACATAAATGTTTTCTCAAAAACTGATGAAGAACATTTGATTCACCTAAGGAATGTTTTTGAGAAATGTAGGAAATTTGGCTTATCACTAAATCCCAAGAAGACCCTCTTTGGACTCCAAGAAGGGAAACTTCTTGGTCACATAATTTCAGAAGAGGGAATCAAAATAGACCCTACGAGGATAGATGGCATATTGCAACTCAGCCATCCTAGAAGCCTCAAATAATTGCAATCTTTCATTGGAAAGATTAATTTTTTGAGAAGGTTTATTCCCAACCTTGCTGAGCTATTGAAAAACATCACGAACATGCTTAAGAAAAATGTGGGTGTAAAATGGAATTTACCAGCCAAACAATCATTCGAACTGGTCAAACAAGCTCTTACCCAAGCACCAGTACTGATTAGTCCTGATTTTACCAAACACTTTTACATTTTTTCTTTTGCATCTGAACATACAATAGCTGCAGTTTTGTTTCAAAAGAATGATCTCGGACAAGAACAACCAATATCATTTTTTAGTAGGGCCCTAAGAGACGCTCCTCTCAATTATAACATTATGGAGAAGCAAGCCTTAGCATTAGTAAAAGCATTAAAATACTTTAGGGTTTATATTTTACACTCTCACATAATTGCTTTTGTTCCACATGTTGTTGTCAAGGATATTCTAAGTCAAGACCCTGATGGTAAGAGGGGAAAATGGATTGCAACTATTCTTGAATATGACTTAGAAATTAGGCCCACCAAACTTGTTAAGGGGCAAGGATTAGCAAAAATTATGGCCGAGTCCAACTTCCAAGCACCAGACATAAATATGGTGGATGTGTTTGAAGAAATAGAAGAATCTGATGCCCCTTTTATTGAGGAAACTTTCCTAAATTCTCCTTGGTATGCCGAAATTGTTTATGTACTTTTGTATTTGAATACTCCTCCTTCTTTGTCTAAAACTAAAGCTAGATTTCTGAAACAGAAAGCTTTGAGTTTTTGCATTATGGACGAGGTGTTATATTGGAAAAACGCTGTTGGAATTTTGCTTAAGTGTTTACTTGAAGATGATGCAGGGAAGATCATGCACGAACTACATGATGGTGAATGTGGAGGACACCTCTACTGGAAGGCCATAGCAAACAAAATTCTTAGATCAGGTTACTATTGGCCTACACTTTTCCGAG
Source organism: Pinus albicaulis (assembly GCA_034641835.2). NCBI lineage: Eukaryota > Viridiplantae > Streptophyta > Pinopsida > Pinales > Pinaceae > Pinus > Pinus albicaulis. Next base: position 77,983,336 of record CM076580.1, read on the forward strand.
ACACTCAGAAGCTGGTCATGTCTTTCCATAAGTGTCAACTCTTTGATGGCAAGAAAAAGCTCCTTCCCTTACCCCTACATCCTATTAGAGTTGAGGCACCTTTTCAACAATGGGGGCTGGACTTCATTGGAGAAATTCATCCGTCTTCCTCATCTCAACATAAGTGGATCCTCACAGCCACTGACTTCTTCACCAAATGGATAGAAGCTATACCTACCAGGAATGCTAATGACACTGTCATTATCAAGTTTCTTGAAACCCACATCCTATCCAGATTTGGTTGTCCCAGAAAAATCATAACAGACAATGCTCCTGCTTTCAAATCCAAAAATATGGTTGATTTCTGTCACAAATACCATATAACCTTGGGCCATTCCACTTCTTACTACCCCCAAGGAAATGGATTAGCTGAATCTTCCAACAAGAGTCTCATCAATATCATTAAAAAACTGTTGGAAGAAAATAAAAAATCATGGCACAGTAAGTTGGTTCATGCCTTATGGGCTGATAGACTAACTACAAAGAAATCAATAAATATGTCCCCCTATCAGTTAGTTTATGGCATGGATGCAATTTTTCCTACCTCATTAGGAGTTCCAGTCATAAAACTCCTTCAATAAGTACAGGTTGAGGAAAATGATATGCAGAGGAGGATCAACCAAACCATCCATTTGCAGCAGACTAGAGAAGAAGTTTATGAGAGAACACAGTTAGTCCAAGAAAATATGAAGAAGAAATTTGATAAGAGGACTAAGGCAAACACTTTCCAGGTTGCAAGTGTTGTTCTTAAGTGGGATTCAAGGAGGGAAGAGAAGGGGAAACATGGCAAGTTTGAAAACTTGTGGAAAGGGCCATATATTATTCATGCTGGGAGGGGTCATAATACATTTTTCTTGAAAGAATTGAATGGAGAAGACCTGTATGGAGGTCCTGTCAATGGCAGGATGCTCAAGCATTACTTCTGCCAAGAGTCTTAAGTTTCAAAGCATTTTTTGTTTCTCCATTGTAAATATCATAGTCTAACCATTGCATTCAAAAGTTATTAAACTTCAAAAATACAAAAACAAAGAAAGAAAGAAAAGAGGGCAGAAATGAAAACAAGAAAGGCAAGGCCCCATGCCAAAAAGAGAAATAAATCTGAAAGTGTGCAAGCTTAAAAGCCACTCCTGCAAAAACACACTTCTAATTAGTCAAACAGCCTAATCTTGACTAAATTAGCTTTAAATTTTTCTGCTGATAGGATAAGTGAATTCGATTTGCCAAACTATTTAATCTTGGCTTATCAGTAGATAGATTAGGATAGAAATTGAAGGTTCAAACATGTTCAAAATCTGAACCAAAGTTTCCAAAGAGAGATGACTCAAAACTGTTTTATTTTTCTGACTCATAAAAGAGAAAAACTGGTTCTAATTTGCCCAAAATCTGAATCAGATATCAAGAAAGAGACAGCTCAAAACAAAATTAAAACAGAGTTGTGAAGAAAGGGAAGACAGTACTTAAACTTTCAGATCTTAAGCCTTCTGTTTTGATTTTAATTTTCTGCAAATAATAATCTATGTGCGGCTTGTTTTTATGCCATAGATCACAGCAAGTCAAACTGCTTAATCTTGACTTGACTGTTTTTAAATTTCTGCTTTAGAATTTAGAGAATGAAAGTCTGTTGGACAGTTTAATCCCAACAGTCAGTAGATTAGGTAGAGAAATATCTGAGCTCAACTGTTTAATCTGAGTTCAGGGAGAAATAAGGAGTAGAAGTAGATTATATTTCCTGCTTTCAAAAGAATAAAATGTTGTGAACAGAGTTTTCCAATCCAAGAGCACTCTGATGAAGAAAAAATGCTAGATCTGTAGGATTGGGTAGGTAGCAAGCTTGTTGATAAAGATCCATTGTTTTCATGGCTGCCAAATATGTTTTTAGAGAAGATCATTCAATCACAAAAGGACAGCCCAATGGATGAGGCAACTAATCAGCCTCCCAGGAAACAAGTCTGAATTCTTGATGCCTTCAAGAAGGCACCATCCCCAAGTGGAGCCACTGTTAGCCACCTATAATATTTTGTTATACCAAAAGGTGGCTAAGATCTTTTTTGAGCCTCCAAGGAACAAAATTTATAACTAAAATTTGTTGGCTCTTGAAATCTCTTTAAGGCCTCATGCCTCTGTCCAAAATCCTCATTTGTTGTCCCTTCTTATACTCAGAAAATTCTGCTGACTCTAACTGAAAGACTGCTGAAAGATTGCCATTTCTCCTCTTCTCAAAACCTTTCATCTACTCCCCTTTTTTCTCCATCAAAACTACCTTGTTTTCATAAGTCCTCTTCTTTCCATTTATGAAAATTTCCCCTTTCATAGTTAAAAACTCACTTTTTAACTATTTCGGAACCCCCAAATCCATTAAAATCCTTGAAAATTCTCATAAAAAATCAAAGTCTCATTGCTATAGACCTAAGCCCCTTGAGCTAAGCCCTAAACCACTTCCCCACCATACGCTTTGGGTCTGGAACCACTTGATGATACGATAAGGTGCTAATCGCATCGGAAATAATCAAAGACGCAAGTCTTTGCCATACTCCAAAAGTCCCGATTGCGATTAACCCTGCTGCTTAAGAACCCCGATCATATTATTTTCATATAACCCTGAGCCCGCCCTCGGCGCTTAAACCTTGTGAATATTTCATTTCCGACCCATTTTTCCTTTGAAAATTACAAAAAAGCTCTTTTTCCAAAGTTTTATTTAATAAGCCAAAGTCACATGTTAAATATAAAACGGTTAGATCAAAAAGACCGATCGCGCAATCGCAATCGGGGAAATTTCAATGGGTTGATCGGAAAGACCAGGCCCGCAGTTCCGATTGTGATGGGCCCTTGTCTTCATATACTCCCGGGCATATTACATTCCATGAAAACCACCGGCCCCGCAATCGGGCGCCTTTTTCTTTACTTATATATATTTTTCGCCTGATCCATTTTAACTTATGTTTATTGCAAAACTTTGGTTTTCATATGTTTAAAGGTTTTTTCGCCGGTACGTAGGTCAAAGCAATCCTAACCGCTGATCTAGTTCTTCGATCCAACGGTCCGCGCACAATCGCATCGCAAATTTTTCTCATTGCGCAATCGCATGCCCATCTCTGCGACCTCCGATTGCTGACCCCCGATTAAATCCCGACCGTCGATCTTGTTCTCAGATCAACGGCCTGCGCTCAATCGCAAGTGTCCTCCGATCGCAATCGCAAGCCTTCTCGTTTCACTGCCGATTGCGATCCCCCGATTCCATCGCAGCCGTCCATCTGTTTCACAAACTTACGGCCATCGCACACCCTTGCGATCCCTCCGATTACATCCTATCCGTTCATTTCCCGAAGATCCTCCGATTAGATCTGGACCGTCCACGTGTCCAGATCGGACGGTCCAAACTGCTCCTCCTTATTCTTCTCCCGCTATCCTTTTCGCCTTTCTATGCAGATCTCCACCGTTGGTTGCCTTCATCCGACGGCTTCGCTCCTCCCCCGCCATCTGAAGCAGTTTAACCTATTTCCGCAGGATTTCTTAACTATTTTTGTGTTTTGCAGGCATTTTAATGGTTTTCCATTGTTTAATGAAAGAAAGCCGAGGGTTGGGAAAGACGTTTCCTGCACCTTCGAGCTGTTAAAGAGAACCATCTGTGTTGTTTCGCTTCATTGTTTTCTCAATGCTTCATGGGCATTGATGCCTTTAAAAATCCCAGTGCGGCCTGCACATCGACAAGACACTGTTTTAATTCAAAAATAGTTAAAGAGTATCAGTTTAAAGACAGAGCACAGCAGATGAAGATTGAAGACGGTTTTTTGGGGATTACGGCTAAGACCGTTATCAAAAGCCTAATCCCCAATCTAAAACACAGTTTAAAAGAAAATCATAAATGTTTTGATGATAGAAAGGTTTCCACCGCTTCAACTGAGGCAAATTGATTCCTCAGCTACTACAAAGAGCCACCTGTTGCCTCAAACCTTTCAAACAGAGGCCGAAGTTATTGATTCAGGGAATATCTGCCTCCAACGCTACCAAGAAGTTAATTCTGCCAAAGGAGTGTAATAGAAAATAGCTGCAGAGTTGATCCGGACGGAACATAGAGCCTCAAAGTCAAATAAAGCTCCCACCGAGCTTTGATATTAATTGTAAAACATTAATACAGTGATCCACCAGTACACTTCTCCATCGAACCCCTCAAGAGACCGAGAAGTCATTTAATCTGTATTAATGGTTCACGAGATATTTTTGTTAGTTCTCACCTCCTCATCTTCCTATAAGTACTTCTGCATAAGATGAGAAGGTTGGTTGTTGTTTGATCACAAGTTGTAATATTGAAACTCTCTCAAATAAATATACAAGTTTGTTGAAGTTGAAAATAATTTGGAGTCTTGGATGTCTTGATGATGTCGTTGCATGTCTGTTCCTGAGAAGGCTCTATCATTGGATCCATGAGCTTGGCTGTTGGTGAAGTGCTCTGAACTGTTAAATGTTTTTTTCCTTGTTTTCATTATGTTCCATAATTTCTTACTACAGTAGGCTGAAATTTTTAGGCTAAGAAATGACTCCTGGAAGCACCTTAGACCTGTTCACCCTTCACTGTTTTATGTTTTCTTCTGCTGAAGTATTTTAGAGGCTTTAAAACTTCTCTTTAGTCTTCATGCTCGTTTATTTCCTTGATAGCTCAAATAATTGGTTTCATCATGTTATGGTTCTCCCTGCTTGTCTGCCATCACTTAAAATCCGTTATTGAAATCTCCCTTCGAAGTACCATTGTCTTAAGTTAACCAAAGATGTCGGTTTTGATCTTACCCTTTGCCCCTGCTTAAACAGTTGTTTTGAAGGTCTTTATAGTTGCAAACACGGATGTTATTTAGGTTTTCCCTCTTCTATGAATGCCATTATCAGTGAATCTTTTATGTTTTCTAAATCCTTTAAAATAAGATCTTTGAGGAAATAGGGTGTTCCCCGAATCTTAGATTTCATTTTAGAAGTTGTCTTGAAATCATTATTTGCTTAAAGAATGTTTGTAGAATTTATGGTTAGCCCTGTTTATCAAATATCTCTTTATTGATAAGTCATGTTTCTCAAGTTCCCTTTGTTGAGAATTAAATTTCTTTTTCCAAATCATTAATGTCCATCTCATTCCAAAACAAAGGATCCTGTGGCCAAGTTAGATTTTCCCTTTGATATCCCATATCCCTTGAAGAGTTTGTTATGACCTTATTTGGACTCCATTGCCCAATGAACCAGATATTTCCTCTTTCTGTCTATCTTTCCTAGACCTTTTGTATTCTGTTGTATCAACTCAACCCAACCAAACAAACATTCGCACGTAATAACTAGTCTAAAACCCATAACCAAAGCAAACAAGATAAACCTTTGCAAACAAATATTTGAGAGATCCCTCTCTGAGAACAGGAGGACTAGATCCTGGAACTCTAAAGATTGGTTCTGATGTTGCCTTGTCTTTTGATTTGCCAAACTGTCAAAACACGGGATACCAACATCTGGAACCACATATCCAAACATAGCGATATGCTACATCTGTTCAGATAGAGAGTAGATAATTTCAAGAGTGTCCACCTGTAAACCATAAAAAAATAAAAAATAAAATTGATGCTAAGCATTAAAAATAGCAAGAACACTTTAGACTAATTAAGTGAATGTTGTTTTTATTCCTTGAAATGATTACTTGCACATATGGAAAGAGAATAATATTCATAAATTTAAAGAGAAAAGAAAGAAAGGTTTAGGGATAATTTCATATTCTTGAATATATATAATAACAATTTGCGAAAAAAATTCCACAATGGGAGTAACCCTGTCAAATCCCTTACAAAAAAACATAATCCCGACATAATGGTAAAGGAGATTCACTATTTCGATCTAGGAGGGAGGAAACTCGAATGGAGGACATAACATATGACTCGAAGAAGTTGATAAAGGGTCTCGTACAATTATCCTCAACAGAAGAGCAAGATACCTTGTCCCCTTTCCTATCACCATGCAAGTCAGGACAAAATCATTTTCCTTTTGCTCCTTTACTGTAAACAAAAATGCGGTTTAGTGGGAATAAGATAATTAAAAACATTTAAAGAAATAAATTCAATAACAATGTCACTAGAGAATTTTTTTTACTTAATGATGATAGACTTAGTATAAAAACCTAGATCTCCACTTGAGATGGAGCGTATACACCAACCCATATAAGGATTCATGTGAACACCTGTGTGAAAGGACCTAAAGAATTGAATGCAAAGGAACCAAATAGATATACGTTTGGTGAGAATACCTCTCCATAGTGGTTGAAGGATGAAGAATCAAGTTCATAACCATATTTATGACCAAAATACCCAAAGGTAGCCGGAAAAACACACCCTGAATTGTAGTGCGACGCATTGGTCGCAGGAACTAGAAGAAAAAGGAAAATGGGAGTTCAAATCAGGTTTATGTGTTTGGAAAACTAAATTGTTTTCACCGATAAATATAGACCTCAAATTGAAGTCGCTGATGATCCAAATGTCGTGACTCATGTGAATGGAATGTGAAGAGTTATATTGTTGCAATAGTTTTATCACAAGTGTAACTTCAGATTAAAGCTTCATACATCACATATTACAAGTATAAGGTAAATTCATACTAGTACCACTTCTATTAACTCTTAAACAATGCCATTTGTATGGTAAAATAAATATATTATTGCTGGGTAGTTCAATTGAATGTTAAATTACTTGTTATTAATTGTCAAACCTAGGGATCGTGAACTTGCAAAGTATTTGCACACTATATGTGGTAGGATAAGTACTTTTAATTCAAAGAAACTAATCTAATTACACATGAGGATTTAAACCTATTTATGACTAAGTTTTGATAAACATATGTAGATGTTCTGTACTAAAAGGCCAATGAATTCAAACTCAAAACTTTCATATTTAAATGAAATTTTAAAGAAAAATATACTATGAAAACTTCGAGATCTATTCTAATCGGAAAAGAAATTGAAATCTACTGTATTGAATAGAAATTAAAATCTATTCTATTAAACAATGAAAGGAAATCTAACTAGATGACATGAAAAAGGAGATTTATTCTATGAATTGAAAAATAATTCTACTCTAATTTAAATCTATGAGGCTTTAAATAAATTTAATATAAACTACTAAAATGAAATATAACTATCAAATTGAAAGAACAACTATTTTACAAAACTTGGAATTGAAAACAATTATAGAAAGAAGTGAAAAACAATGATTTGTTGACAAAATTTCAAGTGCAAGAGAACTCAAAGATTACTTATCAAGAACCAACCATATATTAGAACAAGGATGAAAATGAAAGTAAATCTTGGAAGATACTTCAAGGAAAAATTTTTTGGATTTTAAATTTTATATTTAGCACTCAACCTCTAAAAGACATAAAGAAAGTAAGAAAAAATTGTGCAACGGGCCTCCTAGTAAGTGTGAGGAATAATAAACTCGTATCACTTGATTTAAATAACCAATTTCATTCAAAGTTGTGTCGTATCAGAGATTACATTTACTGGAAAGAAACCGAGTTGTTCTTCTTAAAATAGTAGCAATAATTACAAGTGAATATTCATCACTGACATATGATATGATACTCTCATTAAAGAGACTGGAGTTTATATATTTTTGAGGAAATTAACAAACATAATTTTCTTTCTTGACCTTTTTTTATGAGATCTTTATATATCAGTTTTGAAAATAAAATCCAATATTATTTCATGGATCCATGGATCAAATATCAACATAGATATGATAAGAATGATCTTCCTGCCATGAATTTTCTAAATAACAGCCCGCTCGAATATTTTTAGTGACTGGGTGTTAACTGTGAAATTACCAAATGGTTTTCTCATATAATATAAAAAATAGGGCTCCAAAGAAGCCAAAAATTCTCTCAGATGGTAACGAATTTTAGGAAACTTCGCATGTAGAACGTAAATGGGCTCGTGCTAAAAAAACATATATTTTCTTTTTCCAAAATTTGTTTCAATTTTCTCAAAAAATGTGTTTGAAGTTGACTCATCAAAATTCCTTTGACCTCTTGTTGGAGATCCACACGTGTGATCTCGGTCGAATTTTTACCAATAAAATTCGATATTGGAGCTTCTAGGAACCAATTCTAAGTGTGGTATTTCCTTCTAGACTATTGCTACTACCTTAATCATGGAGATAGCTACACAAATTGACTTGAGCTACAAAAGCTTGAAGTGTAAAAATATCATTAGTAGAACCATGCATAATTCTCCTTAATGTACTAAAAATAAAGGAAAATTAAATGTAATTAACCACTTAGGAATATAAAGGCACATCATGGTACTTTGTGAATAATTATGGTAAGAATGGTTGTAAGTGAGTGGGATGGTGCAATGAATGGTTGGAAGTAATAGTTTAAAGAGTGAAAAATACAATGGAAATGATGAAAAATCAGTGAGCCAACATTTCCCCCACACTCATACATTTTCATGTCATCATGCAATTAGTGTCTTAAAAATGAACTCATATACCTCCTCATTTTCTCTCAATTGAAATGGAGCCGCTTTTATTTGCCGAGAAAACATGTTTTTTATCTTGAAATTGAAATGTCGATACATTCCCTCTTGATCATGATGAGATTTTAAATACACGTTACCAACAACAATTCTTTCTTGGAAATTTATTTTTTTCTTCTCAAATAACTATGAAATTCCACAAGCTCCAACATATCCACGAAATGCAAAGGAAGTAGATGAGAGTTATCACCTTCAGATATATGCATGTTTCTTTCAAAATCCCAAAACTTGATTCTTTGCAAGGACATCAATATTGAGATGTATGGCATAATATTCTTCCTTATAACATGCTAGAGATTTTGATGATTTCCATTGTTGTAAACAAAAACCTTTTTTAAGTCTCATAATTCAATCATATTAGGCTCTTCATATCGTTACCCTAATTTTTATTTTACTATCAAGACTTCCACTTTTTCATATTTTGAGGAAATTGCTAACCTACAACCAAAAGGTTGTTTATTCGCATAATTTCATGCTCTTTGTAAAAAAAAAAAAAAAAAATCCTTCTTATTTAAATGCATTGAACCATATTTCCCTGATAATAAACCATCCTTTCTCCACATAAGTTTTGCAAATAATTCCAATGATGATGTATTTTTGTATGTTGTAATCACACACCTACTTATTTCAAGCTTTCACTTGCATGTGAATGATGATTGGTTTCATCAGATTTTTGTTCATGGAAATGCCTTAGCAATAAGATTTCCCTATTTAATTTGGAATTGCTTAATGAACATATGAAAATCATTTGTTGTTAATAACTTATTTCAATTTTAAAAAAATCCTCATGGAAACTCTTCCTCTTTAAACATAACCTCAATAATAATGGTGCACATTGATTCATTCTTCTTCAAATTACCTCTGCATTAGTAAGCCAATAAAATCACTTGTGAAAGTAATTCCAACCAAGAATAAGCTTACTAGTTTCTCGTTGATTTGGACACCAACAATCTCAAGGAAGCAATATTGAATGAAAAAAGATACACCGAAGTGGAGAGAATATGTAAGAGAAAACATTAGTGGAATAATGTAACACAAGAGTGATTTAAGAAAATGAAAACAAAATAATTGACCGATAATAATTCTTGATAGAAAATATGGCAGCTAATAATGGTCGATGGAAAAGTGACAACTCATCATATTTTCAAAAAATTTTAACAAACTAAAAAGCCTTATGAAATTTTTTACCAGAAAATAAATTCTTGAATGTTTAGCTTTTGAAAATTCTGGAAATGAATTTTCATGCCATCCAATGTTGTACAAAAACATATGCCATGAACTTATTTTAAGGAAAAATTGAGTGCTTTAAAAGGGAATAATTGTATTTCTACCTTTGTCACCATAGTATGTCTTCATAATCCACTTTTGATGAAGAAAAGGAGTTGTGAAAAAATACCAAATTATTTCCTAATTTGTGCACAATGGTGAAAATTCAAAATCCCTTAAAACCCCACTTAAAATGTCCTATAAAATTTATCTTTTTTTGAATTCTCCTCATGTCTTACTCAATTTATCATACTCTAAAAAAGACTAGTGTCTCATAATTTTTTATTTCTACTCCAATATATTTCAATATTTGTGCCAAAACTTTCCTGGAACAAGCTACTATCGTCAAAAAAACATGTTTCTACAACAATAGCTATAGAAAATGAAACTTTTTTTAGTTGTTACATAAAATGTCAATTTCTTTTGAAAATTGTTTTCTCTGGGTTGTAACTACTGAATTAGATTGTGTGATGCATGTTGAAGTAGATACCATGAAATATGATGCATTTTTACTGAAATATATCCAATTTATTGATTTTATTGAAAATGAAATGAATGAGGAAGAGTTGTAGTGGTTCCGTCCTACTGTTATTGAATGAAAAAAACATGGGCATGCTTCTACAAGAAACTAATAAAATATACATCTGCAAGTTGTTGTCGATTCGATAAAACAATATAGTATTCATAAAAAACAAAATTTCATGGTACAATTATTACCATGTGAATGAATTTTCCGAAGTCGATCATTGAAAGAAATAATTGGATTAATGGTCAATGATGAAAATACTTAACCAGTGGGAGATAACTCATCGATAATGTAAATGAGTGTCAAGGTACTTGAGTGCATATTGACATGGATGAATGGATTTGTTGAAGTCAAGTCACCTGCAAGATCTGACAATCGAGAGACATTTTTGTATTCTCATTGTTGTCACTGGGGAGGTTTTCCATTGATGTATGCAAGTTCCAAGGAAATCCAAATAATCTCTGATATTTTTCCCAAATATGGTGTTGAAGTTAATGGGACAAGATCCATAGGAATGTGGGCCTTAAGGAATCCCACATCTACCAATTTGATCACAGAACAAAAAATTATTTGAAGAACCATTATAAAATATTGAAACCATCATGAAATTGCAAAACTTATTGTGAACATTTCTCACCAATCGCCTAGTTTTCAAGAAAATTTCATGTCCAATTGCGCCAACAAGCTAGTTTTCTTAATAAAACTTATTTTTTTCTTTACTTTTTTTATTTTTATTGTGCTACTCTACTTGAAAAAGAAATATCGTTCAAGTATATGAATACTTCCCATGGAACCATGTGCGTAACAAGATGATATATAAACTCATATGCATGTTTGAAATATATGAGATATGCTTTGATATATACCATTATATAAGAGACGATATGCCTTGATTTATATGACGTCGAAAAATATTGAAGAATTGAGCACTGGTATCCAATGACTGTCTTGAACCAATATTTAATGTAATTTTTTCTTCCTTGGTTTCTTGCTATCATGCCATCAAATTATTTAGAGATGTGATCCCCATTCATAGAATCTGGAGATAAGAATGCAATAATTGTTTCAATCTCAGTTTCTAGCCACTGCTCTTCTTCAACATGCATCAATGATTCTTGGTCCTTTTCTGAATCTTCTTCTTCTAGATGTTGTTATTCAATGACAACTGGAGAATAATTTAGTAATACCTCAACATTGTAAGTGTGTTGAGGTGTTTTCTTATTGGGGATATGAAATGGTTGTGTAGTTAGTTGACTGAGAATGTATATTTGGGGTGCTTGTGCGGTTGGTAATGATAAAAGTTGAATTAAGGTCAATTGAGGGTGAAATTGACTTTCTAGTGGAGGTGAATGTTATGGATAACATTGATGTTGGTATTGAGGATAGTGATCAAATGATTGAGGATATGGTGGATTTCCTTTGTAAGGTGATTTCCAACATTTTTTCCAAGATTGGCTTTGAGGTTGGGATTGAGACGACCACGGTTGCAAAGGTTGTTTTTTAGGTTTGGATTGAGATGTCCAAGGCTTCCAAGGAAATGGTGTTTGCCAATAAATATGAGATTTTTGTGCATAACCATGAAATTAAGAATTAAGATCTTGCATCATATCAAGTTGATGAGGTTGCCACGGTCTTCTTCGAGCTACATAAAATTATTTTTCCAATGTTTTATTTTCTCTATGGTAAACTATAATTATCCTTGGTAATGAGGGGGAATCTTTAGTAGTATGTGATCCTACACATATTTCACAAATTTTAATGTTATAAGTGGAAATTCATGCAAATCATTTTTATTTTTACATTTCGGGAAGAATATAAATGAAGAATCATTCTCAAAATTCTTCTTGTTTTGCATTCTTAGCATATCAATTTATTCATTTAAATTACCAAGAATGTCTATGAAATTATTAATTTCAGTTTGAATAACCAATCTCGATGTCGACTTTCTTACTCTTTCCTTAACTAGATCTTAAGGGGATCTTCCATACAATTCTTTTCCTCTTGATATATTCTTGCACAATTCATAAATCTCTTGAAATGACAATTGAGATACATCACCTTTTCTCAATAGGTTAAGAACATCAATCTATTCATCCCTTATATATTTTGGTAGGATAGTTTTTAATGTATATAATCCTAAATCATGCAATTTAGATCTTTGGACATTATAAGTATTTATCTCCACTAAATCTTCAAGGATTTACTCATGTTTTTGGTTCATATTAAGACTTCATTTCTAAGGTAGTTATGTATGCAATACTCTTTATATTTTTCCAAAATAATCTTTTCATTTAATCTCATGTCCTTATAGAATTTGTTCCTAAATTCATGAACCATCGAAGAGCTTTATCCTTCAATGTTGCTAGAAAAAAATTCAATTTTTGAGTGTGTAATGAGTATCCATAATATGTACACATTATTTAAAATTCTAAAATAAAGTTTTATGGGTCTTGTAATCTCATACCTTTGAATTTACGAAGTACAGATGGAGGGATGTTCTTCATATGAACATTGATATCAGTTTTATGAATGGGAAATCTAAAAGGATCTTCGTCATTGTCATCATTTCCATCCATTTCTTCAACCTCATTTTTCACCTCTTATTTTACCTACAAAAATATAAATTCATGATGTGGATGTGTGGCTCTTACTGAACCACGTGATATAGTGGTGGTAGGTGATTGAAGTGTTCATTTATTTTTTTAATGAATCTACCTCTAGGATGTACTAAAATGAGATTAATATTATGCAACTAATAATGATATGCAATTGAAAGATAACACCTATGTAAACTTCCCTGAAAATGATGCGAAAATGTTGGCTAATTTAATTGATTGTTAAAATTACTTGTCACTAATTGTCAAACTCGGCGTTCATGAAATTGCGACTTATACATGGACTATATGTGCTAGGATATCTACTTTCAATTCAAAGAAACCAATCTAATTGTACATGATTATTAAAACCTCTTTATTACTAAGTTTTGATAAGCATATGAACTTGTTATTTATTAAAAGGCCAATGAATTCAAACTCAAAAATTCAAAATTTAAATGAAATTTTAAAGACAAACACACTATGAAAATTTTGAGATCTATTCTACTCAGACATGAAATTGAAATCTATTCTATTGAACGAGAATTAAAATCTATTCTATTAAACAATGAAAGGAAATATAACTAGCCGAATTCAAAAAGAAAATTTATTCTATGAATTTAAAAACAATTCTACTCTAATTGTGATCTATGAGACTTGAAATAAATATAATCTAAACTACTAAAATGAAAAATAACTATCAAAATTAAAGCACAACTATTCTACAAAACTTGGAATTGAAAGCTATTATAGAAAGTTGTAAAAAAAACAATTATTTGTTGACAAAATTTCAAGTGCAAGAGTCTCCAAATATTACTACTGTGTGTATTTTATCAAGTAACAACTACATATATCAAATTCATAACTAGAACAAGCATGAAAATGAAATTAAATCTTGGAAAATACTTCAAGGAATTTTTTTTTATATTTTAAATTTTATGTTGAACACTCAACCCGTAACACACAGAAAGCAAGTAAGGAGACTATATTGAAATCAATGAATTCAAACATATAAAGGGAGTGAAAACTAAATAGAATAAAATAAATGAAAAAATGAAATTGAAATGACAATTATACTATCTCACAACTCAGCAAGGGTGCGTCCTGGTGAGTGTGAGGAATTATAAACTCAGATTAGATGGTTTAAATCACCAATTTCACTCTAATTTGTGCCATATCAAAGATTACATTCACTGGAAAAAAACATAGTTATTCTTCTTCAAATAGCAGAAGCAGTTACAAGTTAATATTCATCATTGACATCTGATCCCATCCTCTCATAAAAAAGACTGGAATTTATAGATTGTTGAGGAAATTAACAAACTCATAATTTTATTTCTTGAGTTTTGGTCATGATATCATTATAGATTAGTTTTGAAAATAAAATCTAATATTTTTTTATGGATCCTGGGATCAAATATCAATGCAGATATTATAAGAATGATATCTCTACTGCGAATTTTCTAAATAACATCTCATTCAAATATTTTTGGAGACTTTATGTTAATTGCGAAATTACCAAACCGTTTCCTCACACAATCTACAAAATAGGGCTCTAGAGAACCTATAAAATCTCTAAATTGGTAATGAATTTTAGGAATCTTTACATGTAGAATGTAAATGGGCAAAAAAAAAAAAAAAAAAAAAAAACCCATGTTTTTGTTTTCCAAAATTCATTTTCATTTAATAATAAATTGACTTTGAACTTTACTGGTTAAAACTAATGTGTTTTTCGTTTGATATTTTGTTGGAGATCTACAAGCGTGAGTTGGGTGGAATTTGACCAATACAAATCCATATTGGAGCTTCTATAAATCAATTCCAAGTTTTAGATTTCCTTCTAGAGTGGTGCTACTACCTTAACCGTGGAGATATCTATAAAAATTGACTTGTGCTAAAAAATCTTGAACTGTAAAACTACCATTAGTAGAACCATGCATAATTCTCCTTAATATACTAAAAATAAAGGAAAATAGATTTTAATTAAGAACTTAGGAATACAAAGACACGTCATGGTAGTTCGTGCAGAATTTAGGTAAGAATGATTGCATGTGAGTGGGAAGGTGCAACTAATGGTCAGAAGTAATGGTTTAATGAGTGAAAAATATAGTGGGAATGATGAAAAATAAGTGAGCCAACAATTACATATCGCACAAGAGACAAACAAGGATTGACATTATCGTTTCTAAAATATCATATGATTAGTCCAAGCAAGGGAAAATATTATTTATTGTTATCATGAATCATGTGAAAACAATGTCATATTATAGAACCCATTCATTGTTGTAACATATAATATGGTTAAATGAGGGAACCCTTTAATTTCAAGTAGTATTGTGGACCACTCCAAACTTTAAATATATTTAACTTAAAAATAATTGAGTGATTATTTATGTTAGATATAAAGATGTAATAATCTATATTATATGTAAATGTACGTAATTCATTAACATATATTTCATGTGTTGAAAGAAATGTAAGGGAGTGGCAAATGAATCTTAAGTTTCTTAGAACAATAATATGGATGGCGGTGAGAAAGTCAACAAGTTTTTGAATGATATAAGAGAATTTGTTTTGAGGTGTCCAAGTGAAAAGTGGAAAATTATAGATACAAGGATATATTCCCAAATGTTCTTCCATTCCTTTGAAAACTTGAGAAGAATGTTACAGATGGAATTATTTTGTCATGAGAATTTAATTACACAGATTAGAGAAAAGTATGATCAAATCAAATAGTTGCTACATATTTTTTAATTATATCAAATAAAAAAAAATTAGTTATGTTACAGACGAATGACAATTGTATATTGTACATTATTGTATATAAATTTTGGGCCACTTGACATGTGTGAACTTATATATTTTTTGTCTTGTGTATCTTGTGGCTCTTGCAAACTCTCAGTTAATTCTATACTCTTCGTATGAACTAGACATACATGTAAAATATTTCCTATGTAAGCTATGCTTTTTAGTTGTTTAATGGAAATGGCTAGATGTGATCCTTGTCTTGGTAAGTTCTTAAGTGGGACAATTTTGACTTGGACATGAGTGGCCTAAGATGAGGTATAGTGGATTCTTAGGTGAACAAGGCACTATCTACTTGTAATAGGTGTAATTGGTCAAGTTGTTGCGGTTGAAGCAGACCAATGTCATATGAAATACAATAGCTAAGGACTTGATTGGGTTCCCCTGTCGTGAAAAAATGTAAGGTTAGTTGTGAGTGCATGAGTGCCAAGGAATTATATGGAATGCTAACATGTGCTAGATCGTTCGAAGGCATGTCCGATATTCTAATATGCGTCAAGTGCTAAGGCATGCCAAGATGTGCAAGGGTGTGAAAATACATGCCAAGGAATATCAAGGCATAAAAAAGTAGAAACAAGTTAAACTACAAGGAAATGAACACATCATAGGGTTAATAAGTCATCAATTTACCTTTTTCATGAGGGGCATGCTAGGCACACAAATACTAGGTGGCAATAGGTGCCAAGTGCCAAGTGTTAGTGCACTCTAAGTGCCAAATCATCCTCTGTTAATTCTCATATATTTTCCAATCATTTATCTGAAATAAATTTAATATTAAACCATGCCAAATAATACCAAGGCATCTTGATGAATTTTATACATGATAATACTTTCCAAGCACCAACATGTTCCAAGTGCCAATGTATGTTAGGGAGTGATACACATGTTATGAAGTAGAAGGGGATTTCGAATAGTGCTAAGTTGTGACAGAGTGTGCTAATGCATGCTGAGGAGTGTTAGGGAGTACTAGGGAAGCATAAGGGAGCAGTAGGTCAAAATGCATGGAAGTGAATGAATATGAGGGTTTTCCATAGAGTGTCAACAAGTGATAACTAGCATGACAAGGAGGCAATGATAAGGTAGTTTAAGCACTATTAATTCATGATAGGGAATATTAGGGCATGCCAAGAATTTCCAGAGTGTGTTATGGAGTTACAGTGCATGTTAACATGTGCCAAATAGTGCCAAGACATGCAATATTATAAGGCATGCTAGGATGTGTATGGTGCCGGGGTATGCCAATATGTGCCAAGGTGTATGAAGGCAACAAAAAGAAGAACCAAGATAAAATGCAAGGAAATTAACACATAATAGGGTTAATTAGTCAGGATTTAATATTTTTCAAAAGGGGCATGCGAGGAACACTAATAATAGGCTCCAATACATGCCAAATTCCAATGTGTGCCAAGTGCTCATGTATGTTAATACATGAAAAAGTGTTCCAGGGTATGCCAGGGACTACAAGGCATGCCAACACATGCTAGGAGAGTGTTATGCTATGCTAGGGCATGTCAACATGTGCTTGGGTGTCCTAGTCATGGAAATATGTTCTACGTGAAAAGATGTTCTAAGAAATTCGAGGTGCCAATATGTTCTAGGAACATATTGAATATGTTCCTATGCTTAATTTCACTATAGACTACAAGTATCCCAAAAATGGGATGCAGGGGTAAATATCCTACGAAAACCATATCCGATGATGTTTTTGTTGCACATTTTTGAAAAAAAGAGTAAACAAAATTGGAAGATCACTAAAATTCTAAATTTTTTCTAACACAACTTCCTTGTGGCATAAAAAATAATTTTATATTAATCTTTATGAGTGAAATTTGAATTATAAAATATTTACAACTATACCTATAATTAGTTTCCTTTTCTTTTATTTTTGTAGACATCACATGTTATATATATGTGTGTGTGTGTGTGTGTGTGTGTGTGTGTGTGTGTGTGTGTTTAATGTATATATATTTTTTCTATAAAATTTGAAATTTATTTATTATAAAATTGTAAAACCAATGTATTAAATATCATAAATATTTTATTCCACTTTAATTTATACAAATATGATAAAATAAATGATAAATTTAATAACAGAATAAAACAAACTAAATTATTATCTTAATTTTTTCTATTTATCAAGTTTTTTTTAAAACAAAAATTAGTATCATTGTAATTAAATGTCCCCCCGGTCACAAGAAATACATGGGACATTACATTCTATTTTCCAATTTTGACCCATGTTCAGATAAACCAAATAACACATTATAAAGGCTATTGAATGGAGGTGTTGCATTTCAAAAACTTTCGAAACTACAATAGAGCCAAAATACATTAAGAGGCACATGTAGTGAGTGATTATGATCGCTAATAACTTTTATAAGCATGCATGTTTAGATCAATGTCTTACTTTCCTCGTTCCTCTTGAAGTTGATACTCACCTAAATTGTTGTTCTTAATGAGCTTGAGGTCCATAATTAATTTCCGGATCACATCCAATTTGTCTTCCAAACATGATATCTAGTGCTCGAGGGACATGATTTTGTTAGTGCACTAATTTGAGAGTGATATAATTGGAAGAACTTAACCTGCATATCATAATTTCCCTTATGCAGGGCTTTGTGTGCATATAAACAATTTGAATAGGGGCTCGCTAACGAATAATATTCATAGGTGGAGTGGACATTCATAGTGATACGTAGGAGAAAAATGTTAGAACAACCAACAGAATGGAAAGATGTAAAAAAATTTCCCAAGATATTGACACACCAAAAACCCGTCAAAATTTGTAAATCACACAAGGGATTGAGGGTGAAGTTCCAATGGGTGTTATTTTGGACAGGAAAGACACCTACCTCGACTACATTGATTTCCAATTCTCCAAAATCCAAGATAATCTATTGTAAACTTATAAACGTAAAATGAACAGACCCCTGTTGAGCCAAATGGTTCTTAAAACCACCAAAGCGAGAGGACCTAAGAATAGGTAAAGAGGCACCCAATAGAGCATCAAAACATTTTGAAAAAATAAAATGAAAACTCCAAGAAACGAGCCTACTTCAAAAGGGTTTCCATCTAAAACATTTCTATTGTTAATGACCAAATTGGAAATAAGGAACCCAAAGGTGACCAAATTGGAAATAAGGAACCCAAAGGTATCTTTATGCAATTGAATATGATGAAATGAGTTAGTAACCGAGGATAATGGACAAGGTAACGTCGAAGTTGATGGTGATACCAAGATACATTTACCCAAAATGTCCCCAAGCCCACGAAAAAATCGTAAAATGGATAAGTAATTGGAATCTGAAGCAGAGGAGTTGTTCCCATGGCTTCCTAAAAGACTTGTGAGGCTGTAATGAAATTTGAGGGTAGAGATATAACAAAATTATTGATTCTCATAGGTCGCAAAATGAAAGAAGGAGCTAATTAATTCATGTATGATACATGAGTAAGATGAAAGTCTAATTTATTGTGAATTACCCCACTCAACCAAACACTTATCATCATTCTCCCATTAAATCCCTTACTATCACTTCCAACGAAAACCATCATTATCTTGAGTGAAGGTCATTTTTGAGATCTGGGTAGATATGCGCAGTAATAACAAGCATACGAACAAGTAATAGTAGTATATGCATGATGGCAAGCATCATGTGATTCCATGTTAAGGATAATCGAGATATGCTTCTAAGAAATACACCTACGAAGAGTCTGATGAAGAGATAGGAGATAACCCAGAGGGAAATATGCAGGGGAGATGGAGGGTAAGGGAGGATATGAGGAATGTGAGATGGGGATAGGTAGAGGGAGGAGAGGGGACAAGAGCTTATAAAAGTTTCAAAAACACATTTCAAAGTAAAGGGGAGATCGAGAAATGGATGAATAAAAAAAATACATTTAACCTTATGTGATGGGAGAAAAGTAACTAGAGTATTTTATTTCAAGCTTAGTCTCTTGCAAGCAGAAATCTGTATTTGCTTGCACATCAACCTCAACATTATGAATTCAAAGAATGTGAGAAAGTTCATTGGAATGGAAATATTTCATCAGTCCTTTGATTCTTAAAATAACCAATGCAATGGAGTTATCCTTTGGGCTGTCTTCATTTATGAGATTATGAATTGTGATTAGTGAGTTATCTTTTTCTTTTACAAAAATAAAGAACTTGAAGGAGACCATACATCTTTTCTTGATTATTTCTTTTCTTTCCCAGGCACCATACAAACTTAGTTTCAATAACTCCAACGGATTAAGCAATATCCCTTCCCTCCTATTACCCCTCTATTTATAAAGTTACTTTAAATTTATTAGCTTTTAATATTTTCACGAATAATTATTATTACATTAAAACATGAAAGAGAGGTATAAGTACATTTACAACTAATTTCACTTGTTTTAATGTTAGGAGTTTGCAAACATATGTGATAAATGGAAAGAAAATTGGATTTTCTCTCTTAAACATATCATTATAACTAATAGTGATATAATCACTATAAATTCCATCAAACAATAATTTAATATATTTTAACATATTTATTAAAAGTAGTGACAAATGCATAATATATATGATAATTAGAAATGGTTCCTAAATGTTCCAAAAGTACGTCTTTATAAGATGAAACAGTTGAAATGTTTAATTTTTGAAATAGGTTCGTAAAATGAGAACGTTGTGATCGTATGAAGGAAGTATTTGTAATATTCCCCACATTTGTATGAAGAAATGTTTGAGAAAGTGTAATGTATCACAGAGACAATATGTGACATGATTTATCAATACCAAATTAATTTTGAGTGGAGGACACTATGTCGTGACCAAAAAAAATTGAACTCAATATATTGGGTATCGAAAGAAAAAAAATATTTAGTATAGTCTTTGTCTTATGTATATCACTTAAAAAATCATTTTTCTTCCACAAAAATGTTTTAAGACAACTTTGCGTTATGCACAAGACACTAAAAGGAGCTTTGGATTCATGTATATTGAATCTCTTTTAGAGTTGAGTATGTCATGTAGATTCAATATTTTTTTTTCTTATGTGCACATTGATATTTTATTCCTATATGCATTCAAAGTCTTAGTGTAACATGTTAAAATAGTGGAAATGTTGTTTCCTGAAAATAAACCCTTTTCGGTCCAGTTATTTTTCATGGTTGTAAACTTTTTATATATCACATTAGATAAAATTTCCATTGCATGTCACATATCCATTTTCGTAAAAAAATTCTTTCATGTGATACCACAATATATCTCATACTAAAAAATCCCTTCCTTAAGGCACTACTCATTACATCATTTTTTTCACATGTGACACATTACATAGTCTCGAAATTTCCTTCATGACAAAGGGAAAATTTCTAAAAGAACTCACTAGTGATATATTGCACCCCCTAAAACCTTCTATCTTTGTAGCACAATGTATTCTACCGTATCACATTACTTGGAAATTGCTTTTTGCATCTTCTATAAATTTTCTTATTTTCATAATATCAAACGTAAATTTTCTTTAGTTGTAATATATCGCAGCACCAAAATAATACATATCACACTTACAAGACCTTTGGCTACAATATATCACGTTGTGTCAAAGATTCTATATATGTGGAAAACCAATTTGTCTCAAACATTATTTCATAGCAACAAAATGCATATCACGTCTAAAATTCCTTTGTATATGACATATCACATGTCTCTAAACATTTCCATTTGATGACATATTGAAATGTGAAAATTTTTGTTTCTTTGTGGCACATTGCATTTCTTGAAACTTTCCTTATGACCTAATTGCATTTCTTTGAACTTTCGTTTGCCATGACAAGTTGCATCACATTAAAATTTCTTCTTATGCAACACAATACAACTTTTCAAACATTTTTTATTCATGATAGAATGTGTTATAAGTAAAATGTATTTTTTATTCATGATAGAATGTGTTATAAGTAAAATGTATTTGTTCATGACATATCACATTTATTTTGTGCCATGACATATTTTTTGAGAAAAAAATTGCTTTTGGGTGACACTTTATGCTTTTCAAAACTCTTGTTCATTGTGAAATAAAAGAATTCTCTAAAATTGTAATGCATAATGGTTTCAATAGTGAGAGGAAACCATAATATTTTAAACTAAAATCATGGCCACTTTTCATACAACAACCACTAAAAATTATAGAAGGTTTTGAAAAATTAGTCATAAAATGTGGAAAACATGCCGAGATTTATAAAGTAGCTACAAATAATATAAATATTGACGATCCAAGAAGTTGAATTAGTGTGTTATTTAATATAGACTAAAATAAGTCAAGAATTAATGTATTTCTTCAATATATATTTAAAATATTTTAGAGTATATTTGAATTAGTGTATTTTTTTAATATAGATTTAAAATATTTTAGAGTATATTAAAGAAAATTTTGTTTTAAATGTTTGATATGGTTTTTAGATTTAATCTCCTTGTCTTGCATTTATTGATATAGTTAATGTATTGATATTAAATTTACATATTTCATAATAATAATAATTAAAATAATAACATTATAAAAAATTAATTATATAAGTATTATAATTTACTTAAATAAAATGAACTAAATATTTTTTTGAAATGATATTTATTCATATTTAAAATGTACAGACTACCTATATTCCATATCCAAAAATACATATTGTATGTATCCAAAAGTACCCACTGTATAAAATTTTGAGTAGATCCACAATAATAAAAATAAATAAATAAAACTTATTTCTTTACCCAAAGAAACACAGATTTTCTAATTTAATTTAATATAATTTTTTAAATAATATTTAATTGAAACATTTTACTTTATATTTAAATACTAATTTTATAAACATCATTGCAACTCGCATATAATTTCCACCAACCAAAAAGATCACGTGAATTGTAACTACGCTCGCAATTCCTACCAACCAAAACAAAAAGTTCATGTCAATTGATTTAACACATCAAACAAACCAAAAACAAAAAGGATCATGTCAATTAAATGGATCAAAATTCTTCGGATGATAATGTGGGAAGTGACTCCACACAAATTGCAATGCAGAAATTTCACGTGTAAAGAATCAAAATTTCTAAGAACTGCGTATAGAAGTGACTCGAGCACTAATTCTTATCCACACACAAAAGAAAAGTGTAAAAGTAACACGATATCTACATATAACTAGCATGACTTGAGTTCATGACTTGTATAATTGCCACTTTATTTCAGGCCTTCATTTGCCACGTTCTACTCGGCAAAATATTTTTGTGAAATATGGACAACCACGGAATCTATGCTATGCTATGTGGCACACCTTCCTCCTTATAAAAATGTAGGTCTATCAAGATCTATATTGTGAAGTGTTCAGAGTATTCTACGCCAATCCCTAGGCCCACGATTGAATTCTTAGCTGACATTTTATTAATTCGAAGTTGCAAGATGACAGGTCTCAAGAACTCTGGTCCTAATAAGGTGATGGATAGAGTTTTGATAGTAGGAGGCACTGGATACATTGGGAAATACATGGCAAAAGCCAGCTTTTCTCTCGGCTATCGAACATACGTTCTTGTCCGTCCTGCCACAGCAGCTGCCCCTGATTCTTTCAAGGCAAAGTTACTTCGCCAATTCAAAGATATTGGCATTCATATTCTTCAAGTAAGTGAATATTCAACGATATTATATTCTTCGTTTCTTCTCATATTTGGATTAAAATTATATTTATTATGAGAAGCAACAGAAGGCTAATCGATTTCAGATTTGCTCATGCGGTGGTGATCTGAGCAGGGATCTTTAGATGATCACAACAGTCTTGTGGATGCAATCAAACAAGTAGACGTAGTAATATCTGCAGTTGCCATTCCTCAGCATTTGGATCAGTTTAATATCAGAAGGGCCATTAAAGAAGTTGGAATTGAAAATATAAAGGTATACACACTATTATTGCTTAATTTCTCTAAGATAAATAACTCTTAAAAAATGAACCAAGCTAGTAGGAATTGTGTGCCTTTATACTTAAATACCTCTAAACATTCCAACGTTTAGGGATTTCGATTAGATCCTTTTTATATCTATATGTGTTAGTGTGAATGGTTCTTATTTTCAAATTTTTTGAAGCAGAGATTCGTACCCTCGGAGTTTGGCAACGAGGTCGACACAGTAGAAGCTCTCCCTCCCTTTCAGAGAGTGTGTGACAATAAAAGGAAGATTCGCAGGGCCATTGAAGAGGCAGGCATTCCATTCACCTTCTTTTCTGCAAATACGTATGCCATGTATTTTATTGATTATTTCTTTCATCCCCGTCAAAAACCACAGCCAGAGGAAGTTTTCATCTATGGGGATGGTCTCAGCAAAGGTTGTGCATCTACCCTCTTTTCTTTCCATATGAAATGGCATTTAAATTTCAGACAAGGAACTATTAACATGTACTGGCTTAATGCTACCAGAAAGATAAAACTAATTACATGGTGGTTATGTTGTGCAGCGTTTATGAATTCAGAAAATGACATTGCAGCTCTCACGATAATGATGGCAAACGATCCGAGAACAATGAATAAGCTCGTGATTTACAGGCCACCAATCAACATAATCTGCCAGAGTGAGCTCGTCTCGCTGTGGGAAAAGAAGACTGGAAGAAGTCTCAAGAGAGTTTTTCTGCCAGAGGCCGAGATGGTTAGACTCTCAGAGAGTAAGATATAAACAGTTATCACTTCGTTTTTCATCCACGTTTAATCTTTAAACTAGCTATTAACTGCATATTTTAAATATGTAACATGAGATTTTATGTGTATGCAGCTCTGTCTCGTCCAGATCAGAATATTCCCGTTTCAATTTTGCACAGCATTTTTGTGAAGGGTGAGCAGACTAAGTTTGAGTTGGGAGAGGAAGACCTGGAGGCGTGTGAACTGTATCCAGAGTACAAGCGCACCACCATAGACGAATTGCTTGACATGTCCGTGGTGGATCCGCCAGAAACAAAATCGGCATCATTCATATGACGGATTATATTGCGAGATATAGTGTTCATCATTATAGATTTGTATTCGAGTTTGATGTTGAGGAATGGTTTCTTTTGAAGTTTCCCATTTGAATTGCATGTGCTTCGTTCTGTCACATTTAAATTGCATTTTCTGTGTCCCCTCATTAATTAAATCAATTGTAGAATATTAAATTTACAATTGGTTGATTTTAACATTTATTTAAGAGATTTTTATGGTTGTTTTAGTTAATTGCAAAATGATCATTCAACTTTTTGGTCTTCATATCTATTTAATATATTTTAATGATATGGTAGGAATTTAGAAAGAGAGCACGTATGTTAAGGTTTAAAAACAATATTACAAAATTTTGGGTCATTACTGTTCCTGTTCCTGTTTTCTCGCACATATTTTAATGTTTTTTTACTTATAATTATATTATTTTTAAAATAATAAATTACATTTATTAGTATTATATTTTGTTTGTAAATTAATATATTATGATTAATTATAATCTATATTATGCATAATTATAATGATTATTATTTATTAAATAAATTTATATATATATAATTATTGGGAAAAATATAAGTTTCCCAATATAAGTAAAATCATATTATTTTTTTAATTATAAATTAAAAATAAAATTATGTTTATAAATATTGAAGTAAATTTTTTTTCTAAGGAGAAATGGCAATTCATAGGTGTGAATTTGGAAAACATAATCTCATAATCATAAATATACTAGAGAAGATAATAGTAAGTAATTAGTGGAGAAGCAAAAATCACATTTTAGAAAGTAAAGTTGATAATTTAAGTTGGCAATAATGCTGGTTGTATAGTTAAAAATTATTAAAATTGATATATAAAATATAAATGATTTATTTATCATAGAGTAAATGTTTAAACTTATTTTTGAATAATTTTATTTTCTTTTTATTTTAAAAGAGGAAGGTCAAGAAATATTATAACTTGTATATTTATATGCTAATTTTGAGTTTTTGGTTATAAATTTGTGTATTGAGATGAAAAAATACTCTTGCCCAATCAAATATGAAATCATTATTGATAGGATGAGAGAACAATTTACTAAAACAAAAATTTGAAAATTGATAGTACATTTTTACCATCCTTAGTTATGTTTATCTTCCTTTCATTCAATGGAGTAGCTAAATTAAAGAGTTGATTCAAGTTAATGTTTACTTTATGAACAGGTTGATTGTAACATAAATTCATAAAAGCAAAAAATATGTTAATTATGAAGAATTATTTAATTTTTTTGGCATAATTTATTATTAAATTATAATATAAAAAGATAAAATATGAGAAATTAATTTAATTTTTATAGTTAAGTTAACAAGCATGTATGTTTATCTCGAGATGTGGGTGACAGAACTGGAACGAATGAAAATCATTTCTCACACACCTAGGAGGACGAAGATCTTCTGCGCAGAGCCTCACCTGCTGCGGATCCTCAAATCGTTAGCCATCCGCACGAGACAAATAGGATAAGGTATGATGATGAGACGTTGGGTACAACGTCACCCTCTCCAGGGTACCCCCCTGCAACTATCACCATAAATGACACTCATGATTGATTTGTATATCAACCATCACCCTTCCCTCAAACCTGCTCAGGAAATTGGTCACGGCACACAGCTACGTTTGGGGCATACTCATTACCATCCCCCTCACATGCATCCAAGTCCCTTTAAAAGGATGATCCCTCCACACCGAGCAACTCACAGTAATTTCCCTCTGCCTTTCCTTTTGACTCTGCTTTGACACTTCCCCAATTCCAAACGGCCGCGCAACCCTCTCCTCAGCACTGCATTGCACAATCCTCTCTAGGATGTTACTTCCTACCTTGTGCATGTTTTCCCTAGCCCTTCCACCCCCTAGTCCTCGAAACTGTTTGTCCCCCCGCTGCGTACCCTTCCCTTGAAGCCTCTCCTCTGCATCATAGTGCAATGGCCCCCAGATTACGCCAGAGAACCATCCGAGGTGGTCAAAGAGGTGCTCTTTCTCACCGTTATCACCGTGGAGAGGAAAACTGCTTCGAGTCGATGGAAGGCTCCTCCTCCGACAATTTAGTGAGATAGAGCCCCGATCCATAGCAGGAGGAAGAAGCTCTAGTGCAAGCTGCTTAGAGAGCTAGGCGTGGCCCATGGAAGTCCATCATGGTGCATTAGGCGCACCCCTTTCCTCGCAAGACTGATCTACTGCCGGTTCAGATGGAGGAAGACGATGAATCAGCTGTATGGGTGATGGACTCTGAAGGCAACTAGACCTGTGTCGTTGACGCAGAGGATCCGGAGTTCCCCATTCTCTATGTACCTGTCCCCAAACCCAAGTGTCTAGTGGCAGACTCTTAGGAAGCAGTTGCACAGGTGCCAGCTTGCCCTATTGAGGAGGAGGTCCCCGAAAATGATGATGAGGATGAAGATTGAGGCCTGCACAGCTGCACAACTCTTCCATATTTTTTTTCAAGCATGCCACCATCGGTGTTTTTTTGTTTCTACATATTTTTTACTATCTAGATACATCAACGCTACTGTGCATATTGTAATTTTCTCTCTCAAGTTTTGTCCGGAATGGTTTCCTCCTCTGAGGCAACCCCAAAACCGAGCAACTAGGGTTGGGATTGGTTAAGTGCAGCTTGCCAACCCCGCCTATAGCATATGTAATGTTTCTTTTATCGAATTAATAGAATAGCCTAACTTAACAAAAAAAAATAAGCATGTATGTTTTTAATGGAATAGTGGGCATGTGTTCAATCTTCTTCCCTCCTTTTTAACCACTCCAATCATAATTGCACCACACTAGATAAAGAGAAAAATAAACGATGTATAATTGGAATTGAAAGGGAGCTTCCAGCATAAATGTATTGGTAGACATATCTTCAATCTTCATAACCACTTAAAACAAAAATGAGTGTTTGGTGAGAATCAAAATAATTACATCGAGTAAATTTCGCATATATAATTTTGACGTCTTAAGTTTTTATTTGAATCTTTAAAATTTCAAAGAATTTTTTAATTTAACCCCAAAATTTTGATTCTTTTAGCTAAGCATAATATGTGAACTAAAGGCTAAATAACAGAAATTGTTTAAAATTATAAATAATATTTAGGTTCTATGTATTATTATACAGAAACTAATGAAAGACAAAGTATGAAGGAAGAGATACACAACTCTCACATGAGGATAGGTCATCCTGGAGACTTCCTGCATTGACAACTTGATTCAATCAGCTAGAAAACACATACATATAGAGTATTACAAATTAGTTGAGACGTTTGAACAACCTTCACATAAATAGGATGTGAAAAACTAAATAAATTCCATAATAGGCATACCAAATAAGTAATAATAACATAATATACAAACTTCTACATTTCTTCATTACTCTAACTCTCCCAAAAGATAAAGAAATGGGATTTTTACCACACCTAAAATAGTTATAAATGACTCATACTTTGCCTTTCCTAGAGGCTTTGTGAAGATACCAGCCACATTTGCACTGATATTACAATAAATTAAAGTAACTTCTTTAGATTGTATCTTTTCCTTAAGAAAATGGTACTGAGTGTCAATATGTTTTGATCTTGCATGATACACAATATTATTGGTCAATTTTATGCAATTTTGATTATTACACTTGATAACTGTAGCGATTTTTTTTTCTTCTCCAATGTATTTGAGGATTCACCGAAATAAACTAATTTACATGTAGCAATAGATAGAGAATTATATTCAACTTTAATTATTGATAAAAAAATAGTTGGTTGTTTCTTGTTGCTCCATTCCACAATCTCAGATCCAATGTTGAATGCATATAATAAAGTTGATCTTTTATCATCAGGGTTACTGACCCAATCTAAACTAGAGTAATCTACCAAATCAACATCAAGAGAATCAGTATATTTAATAACATAACTAATAATCCCCTTAAGATACAAAAGGATCCCATTAGTTTCTTTCCAATGTATTTCAAGAGGCTTGGCTATGAATTGACTCAACATGTTGACTGAATATGTAATATTTAGCTTTGTTGTAGTGATATAGTTCATAATTCCCACAAATTGACAATACAATGTGCCATTTACTTCTCTACTACCATCATTGCTATAAAGTTTGGAATTTTGTTCTAAGGGTACTTACACTACTTCACACTAATACATTTTGAACCTTTTGAGTATCCCTCTCATATTTTTACTCTATCTAACCATAGTTTGAAAAAATTCTCTCCATACCCTTAAATATAAACAATAATGCAATTCACTAAGATCTTTCATTTCAAACACCTGTGACATATGCCCTTTAACTTCAACAATCAATTTACAAGGATTCCCTGGTATTATAGGATCATCAACATACAAGGAAATCAAAGCAACATGCCCCTTATGATCTTCCTTGATATATAGATTAGGATCATTTTTATTTTTCATAAAACCCATATGAAGAAAGAAGGAATCAATATTTTCATGCCATGGTCTTGGTGTTGGTTTCAACCCATATTAATATTTCTTTAATTTACAAACAATGTGTTCTTGTCATTTTTTAACAAACTATTCTAGCTGAGTAAGATGTACATATTCTTTTAGTTCCCCTTTTACAAAGGAAGACTTAATACCCAATTGATTAAGTTCCCATTAATGTTTTGTAGCCATAGCGATCATCAATCTAATTGCATTTAATTTAGCTATAGGTGGAAATGTTTCATCATAATCAATTACCTCATTTTGTAAATAACCTTTAGCAACCAATCTGACTTTATATCTATCCACACTTCCATAAGCTTTAAATTTAGGTTTGAACAACCATTTGCATCCTATGGGTACTTTATTTTTACGAAAATTAGTTAACTCTCAAGTATTATTTCTTATTATTGAACCATATTCTTCCTTCATTGTTTTTCTCCATTCCATATGTTCATTAGTCTCTTTAAAGTACAAATTTCCTATGATCTTCAACATGATAGTCGTTAAGGCATAATATTTATGCCTTACACATGGATGAAGCTAGCGGTATGATCTTCTTGAGTGTTCACTACTCTAATTCAGTATCTTGATTTGTGGTGACCCATCTTCTCTTGTGGGTGTGCTTTCACTCCTTGATTTTTCCATATCACTTGATTCATCCTCTTGTTTTTTCTCATGTTTTCCTTCAACTTCTTCTTTGGCTTCATCAAGGTCATGAGGAGTGTACCATGCCTCAAATTTTTCATCCCTATGGCTTTCATCTGCATGTTCATGAACAAAGAATTTATTTGAAGAGGGATCAAAAATTTTATATGACTTATGATAAAAAAAATAACAAATAAATATACAATTGATAGTTGTGGCATCAAGTTTCCTCCCATCTTCTTTCGGAACTTCAGAAAACAATTTTCTTCCAAATATTTTCAAATGTATTATTTCTATTTATAACCATGAAGAGATTCAAATGGAGTCTTATGGTTAAAACTCTTTGTTCGACTTCTATTTTTTAAACAAAAAAAAATACTAATAGCTTCAACCCAAAAAGAATTACATATATTTTACCTTTCATCATGCTCCTCGTACATTCCACCAGGGTCATGTTCTTCCTTTCAGATAATCCATACTTTTGTGGAGTATGTGGCAGCATGTACTGTTGTATGATTGCATGGGCTTTAGAATACTTGAAAAATGAACCCAATATATATTCTCCCACTTGATCAGATAAAAGGATTTTGATGTGTTTGTGTGTTTGTTTCTCAACCATGTTTTGAAACTCTTTAAAATATTCAAATACATCAGTATTCTTTCTCATAAAGTAAATCCATGTGTATTTTTTCAAATCATTATCGAATACCAAAAAATAATATGTTCCTCCTAATGGTCTAGTCTACATAAACCACACACATCTGTATGCATAAGTTCCAAAACATCCTTTTTATTTTATTTTATTTGTATTACTCGTGAATTCTTCCATATGCATTTTCCCTAAAGCACATCCTTCACATGCAGAATATTCATTCTTTAATAATGGGAGACCCTCTACCATTTTTTTTTTTTAAGTTGCAATGAACCATGATTATTAAGGTGGCCATACGTTTGGTGCCAAGGAGATTCTATTTTCATGGTTGTATATGCCAACACTTCATGACTTCTTCTTGCACATCAAGCTTATATAAGCCTCCTAATCTCACACTCGTAGCATAAATATTGAAGTGATCCTGCATATATTTCACCAAGAAATGTAACTTCACAAACTTTACGTTCAAATTATTATCTTTTATGGTAGAAATAAAGATTAATTTCTTCTTAATGCTAGGTACGTACACCACATTATTAATATGTTTAGCATTTCCATTTGGTAATGTTACAGGAACATCACCATACCCTTTAATATAGTGTGGGTGATAATCCCCAAGATATATGTTTGCACCATTATTGGTTTCATAGAATCTTCCAAACAAACATTTATTACATAACATGTAAATAGAAGCTCCAAAGTCAACACACCATGCATTTGAATCATCACTCTCAACAAACAATGCAACATTTGAAACAAATAATCAAAGCTTCAGAAATTCATTATTCATAGTTTCTCCTCCATTAGTAAAATGACACGTATGTCTTCTACTTCTATGTTTGATTCATCTTACTTTCTTTTAAATCAATTTCTAGAATGATGCCCAAACATGCCATGATAATAACTTTCATTCTAGAATCACCCTTTGAAGGTGACATACCTTGTTGAGGCTACATATAATATGGGTTTCCAAAGGATGAATTTATATGTGGTGGACTTCTGTCACACCTCTAGTAGCGAAATTTTTTTTTTTTTTTTCTTTTTTCTTTTTATATGGGAATTTGATCTTTATACACTTGGGGTATTTGGATACAAAGTTCCTTTAATCCTCGGTAGCTGGTTTCTATTAACCACATAAATCCAACCCTCTGTATACTTTTGATAACCCCACCTATACATATAGGTATGATTTTCAACACATAGATCTTAACCATATATATTAACCATATATACATATATCAACCATACCTATATGTATGTAAATATGTATATGGATAGCATATAAAATTTAATGCAGGTACCAACCAGAGTTTTCTTATAACCCCCCCTCTGATAGATAGGAAATCCACATATTATTAACATGGTTACTCTACATATATACCACATATATGTATTTACGCCCCATGCAACTTTTATATATGTATAGAGAATACCTACGTTGATAATATGGTATGAAGCCTACATGTATTCGCTTGTAAATACTATGAATTAAAAATAAGCTTATATATATATACCACCTATGTAACGTACCTCCATTGCATAATTTCTTGATCAATATATCTATGTATATAAAGTGCGCCCATTTTATTAACCACAACTCTCATGGGTATATAACCATGTACATATATAATACATGAAATGATTTGAGTCGTTGGAAGGTACTTCGCGCATGCGCCCACATGTATAATCCGTCGATGTTATCATGGTTTCCTTGAAATTGTAAACACGAAACCTTTGTGCCATTTACCGTAAGTTTAAAAGATTATAATTATTTTCTCGTGGCGCATGTATATCCCATTCCGTGGCTATTATCATCACCCGGATTTCGGTCCTGGTTTTTGGTATGCCGCGAAGTGAAATATTATTGTTAATTAAGCCATGTCGACGCCACGAATTATATTATTACAGTTCATCGCTGTCAATTCTAACATTTCAGTGTGACGTCGTACGTTTATTCTCGCAGGAATGAGGCTTCTAATCGTTAAGTTCGCAGGGTTTTGATGGGAGACGTTACGGCTACTGATTTTAGAAATGGCTTAGCGTGAATATCCGGTTTCTGCGGTGGTGTGTTGGTTCTTCTGACACTTCGTGGCTATGTACACAGAGATAGCGGTTCTCTGTTACGGCGGTCGTACCCGGCGCCGGAAGCTTCAGCTCACCGTCCAGGAAATAGTTTACGTGTCATGTCCTCAGGTTGCCTTTCCCGTCAGGCCCAGTACCAGGAGACATCAATCTTGCGTTTCAGTACTACCTGAAAGGTTCATCGACCAATCTTGGATCAATGCATCGCTGGTATGGGTGATTTTCCAAATCGATATAGGGATTCTCGATACTAGTCTGGGGCAGTGGATTTAGGTTTCCCCTGCCTATCTCGTTTACCTAGGGAAGGTTCCCTTTCTGCTCTCTACGCTACTGTAACTTATATGGCTCGTTCATGTTGAAGTGCAGATTATTCCAGTTATGTTGGGTAGGGTTGTTTACCTTTCTCTCATCCGCACACAGATCTTGCCAATCAGCTCGAAGGTGTGAGAGCCGAGCGTAACCTCTCTATTCTTCCCATCTGCAGGCCGTTTCTCCTTTCATACTGCGGAAATTAAATCTTTTCCGGGTTGGTTGTGTAGCGAGTGGTGACAGTGCCATGTGCAACCTCCGTCACAGGGGTTCTCGTTTTCAGCTCATGTTCTTACGCCAGATCTTTAGATATCTGGTCGTCTGAACATACTAACCTCACAGTGGCTCAGCCTAACTGTGGCTGTAGCGCTGGGTACAAATTTCGTTTTGTTGTTTCCGGTTAATAGCAGCTATCGCAGAGTGGGAAGAGAATCACATTCTCCGTGACCCTCTCGATGTGCGATCTGTATGCATAACGGTATTACATTTAATGTATTTGTATTTGCGTTCATCATATGATATTGTTTACTGTTGACCCGAACAGCTAGGGTAACTATTGTGACGAAGTTGTATGCGGTTTGCTAACCTACTGCAGGCGTAGCTAGGGTCAACGGCTTACTGGCCGATTGCCCTCGCCCAACGCCGAAGGCCTAGTTGCAGCTGGCGCTCTTAATCAATGAGCGTGGCCGAGGAAGAAGCCGTTTTCCTTCGATGATACCCATTTATTTCTTGTTGTTTTTGTTTGACTTACGACGGCCTGCGTCACATTAATAGGTAATACGCTCTATTACTGAATCTCTTTTGACTGTGGCATAGAAAATCTGTGATACCCTATCGGGGCGTTTGCTACTGGTTCCTGCATGTTCATACGTAGCTCCCTTTCTGACCATATTACCGCTGCATCGTTTCAAATTTGTGTTGGTAATGTAGCGTAGGTACACGGTTATACAGTGAATACTAAGCATGACCGATTTTCTCAAATCACAAAATACATAGAAGTTCTGAATTGGCGTTATTACAGTGATGCTCTTTTGATAACATAGTTCCGCATTTAACCTAAATTATTGGTTCGGGTCCTTCTAACCTGTTCGCCGTGGATGATTAGGTCGGTATCCTATTGCAGGTGCTGCAAATGAATGGTCCCACAGTTAAAAGTGCGTATCCTCATAGGGTTAACAGTCTTTACTTGTTGTTTTATATTTCGCCGAGGAGTTTGTTTTTTTGTTTCATATTACGGTTTCCATGTGCACTATATGGTAGTGCGCATCCTTTGTTCATTTATGCAGGATGCGAGTACAGATATATATATAAATGAGTGGTGAGATTTTTCAACTCACGGTCTCTAACATTTGTTTTGGATAGATATATATATGTCTATGTATTTAATAGTCAACGATGCAAGTCTTTTAGTTTAAGTCTTCGACTATGGTGAATAGATCAAGGTATAGATATTGTGATTTTTGCATTGTACATGTTATAAATAGTATAACCCTTATACATAATAGAATTTCTTTTTCAACCTAGAATTTATCCACATGCAAAGTTTAGCATCTCCTAGTTGCTTCGATAATATCCTATAACCTCAGATCTGATAATATGGTTTTGCACTTATGTATGAGATTAAAATTTCATTATTGTACACATACAGGTTGTAAGATAATATTCACTTTTTCTGGCATAAGTTCCATATAAACTTATTTTTTTCTATATTACAGTTTTTTTGCCAGAGAGTAAGAGTATGTTCTAGATATGGATATTATACCCTTATAAATAGTATCATGCTTTTCTGGAATACAAGTTTTCTTCCAACCTTATAATTGTTAGTATGCCCCTATATGCAGCTTATAAAGATTTTAAATATTAGAAGGCTCCTATCTGAAATGTATATTCTAATATTTTTCTTTCATTCTTTATGCTACATGTCATGTATATATGTTAGTGCTACTATAATGTTTATCTAGAAATACACATAAACATATCATGACATTTTTATTTTTATTTTTCAGAAACATGTCAAAAATTAATCATTCATAGAGGTTCAGTAACTTCAGATTTAGACCAATCTTGGTCTAGAGATTCTGGAGTTTCTACTCTAGGGATTCCCTGGTCTACAACTAAACAGATTCTAGGAGGTATTTACCTTATTATAGACTCTTTTAAATGTAGTACTACCAAAATCAAATAAATTTTCTTAAGGTTTTTATATGTAACCAATTCATACCATCAGAACATAGAGAAACTGGAAATTTTAGAACATACCAAATGCTGCAATTGACCAACCTCCCAGCCTTAGAATCCTCTTTATCTCCCAGGATTCACCCCCGAGCAGAGATCACCTCCCAGCACTGATCAACCTCTGATCAGCCTAGGAGCAGCTTATTTAAGCTCAAAATTCCCCAAAGCATGTTTCTAATTCTGCGTCTAGAATAGCAGGATGCTTTCTTTCCTGTTTAGCCTAGGCTTCCCATCTTGGGATCCTTTAAAGCTGCTTTAAGCTTTTCCTCAGCTTTTCCAGCTTTTTCTCACCTCTTCCCAACTACTCCTCTTCATTGGGGAAATTTAGATTCCTCCTCAAATCTAAATAAATTTCTTTCAAGGATTTTTGAAATATTTTTGGGGATTTGTTGCCTTATCCATCCTCATGGATTTGGCAAGTGATATCAATTCTCTTTTTGGTCAAAATGCATAATCATTTTATTTATTTCCTCAAATAAAATATGCAATTACATTCACACCATACTCATCCCTTGGGTCCACCCCCTTAGGATTAAAGTTCAAATGTCTAACTTTTTAAAAAATTCCAACACACAAATTGGGGGTGTTACAACTTCCTTCATTGCTTCCTTCCCATGGCTTCCCATTGGAAGATCGTTTTCCCTTCACCATCAATTCCAAATTTAAATTTTGAAGCATTATATTTTTCCGCCTTTGTTCCTCCTGCATTAATATACCAATTAATTCATTGAAAGTGAGAGCTATATCGCTTACTACAAGGCCTATAACGAACATTTGATATCCATCAAACATTCCATTTAAGGTTATTATTACAAGATCAATGCTAGATACTGATTCTCCTATGTTTCCCAATTTATCCTTCAAATATTTAATTCTTGAAATAAAATTACTAATAGTTTAATTTTCTTCCATCTTAATAGAGTGGAGCTTAATTTTAACGGAGAGGACCCGATTTGTATTTTTAGACTTATACAAATCCTTAAGTGTATTCCATATCTCACTAGAGTTCTTGCAATCAACAATATGGGGAATGACACTATATTTTACGGACATCCTTAACAATAAATTCACCTTCATATCATGTTTTTCCCAATCATGAATTGGCATGGTTGTTGCACCTGCAACAATATTTGGCTTTCCTTCTTCTCCACTTGCTATCGACCACATGTTGTATCCTTCCATTAAATTTTGTAATTTAAATTTCCAATTTACATAATTTCAGCCATCTATATTAGTCCACTCATTTAAATAGGTTTCTGCAATAGGATTATCCATTCAAAAAAGAAGATATTTCCCAAATTTTTCACAACTCAATTCACTAAAAAATTGCACAACCAAAAAATTTCAAAAGAAAAAACTTTACAACAACACAACATGACTTTTTGTTTACGAAGATTTGTCAAAAAAACCTTTCACGCCAAATTTATACTGGTACATTACCATCTTAACAGTAGTGGATATTGAAAATGTTGCAAGGGGAAATTATAATGAAAATATTTATGGGTGGGATTAAATTACGGACTTTGAAATCATACCAACATCCTGTAGACCACAAGCTCTGCACACTCAAGTTACACCACATTGTCTCGTATTTCTCCAAGTCAAGAAAGCCACTTATGAACTTAGCTTTGGGAGTTTTTCTCTTCACATGCTGACCACTCTTGTTACCTTGCATTTTCTTTCAAAAAGGATTGACTCCACCGTGGCTATTTATGGGTCTTAATGAGGTTGTATCCTTCTGCTGGTTCAGTGTTGGCCCACAAATAAAATCAATAACACAAAAGAGGTTAACATACGACTCTCCCTTCCCTCACTCCAGCTCCATGCTTAGTGCACCACAAATGGTGAGGCCAAACTGTGTGATACAATAGGCGTCTATTTATTGAATGATTGATTATGAAAAAAAATCTGTTGCTACAACCATGAGCCAAACAAAGGTTGAACAAAGGGACCATCTGCATTAGAGTATATTTTAGACTAAAAGTGCCCATGAAAGTTTCATGTAATTTCCATGTCATAATATGTAAACCAATCAAAATATTTTAAATTTTAAAAAATATACATGTAAAAAGTTTTTACGGAAAAGAAGAAAAACTACATCTTTTAATTATATTTTTGACTTATCTCCTTATATTTTTACTCAAATTCAAGTGTAGACACACGTTGGATGCATAATTAAATTATTCATCCAATGAGTACCCACCATGCATTCTTTTGAGAAGACCCACATTGATACAAATTGAAGATACATTAAAAAAATGTGTTGAACACATTTTTTTAATGTATCCTCAATTTTTGTCAATGTGGATCTTCTCAAAATCATGCATGATGGGTACTCGTTGGATGCGAAATTTAATTCCGCATCCAACGAGTGTTTACACTTGAAATTTGAGTAAACCTATAAGAAGATAAGTGAAACATACAATTAAAAATAATTGTTTTTTTCTTTTCCCTCCAAAATTCATAACTATTATTTTACTATTTTAACTATTTTTTTATTATTTTTCCTTAGGAGCCCACTTTTACATTGAAATTTCCTCTATTGTTTTTTTAAACTCTTTAAAATCAATCTTTTCATACCATGATCTTGGTGTTTGTTTAAACCCATAGAAGTTCTTTAATTTACAAACAACTTGTGCATGTCCCTTTTTAACAAACCTTTCTCGATGCATAATATATACTTCTTTTAGTTCCCAATTCAAAAAGGATAAATACGAAGGTGTGTATAGATACAAAGCTAGATTGGTTGCAAAAGGTTAGTCAAAAAAGGAGGGAATTGATTACGATGAAACCTTTGTGCTTGTAACTAAATTAAATAGAATTACTTTTATGATTTCTCTAGCTACAAATCATAAATGGAAAGTTCATAAGCTAGATGCTAATTTTTCCTTTTTGAATGGGAACTAAAAGAATAAGTATATCCTAATCAATGAGAAGGGTTTGTTTATATGGGACAAGAACACCTTGTTCAAGAAAGCTTTAGATGTGTTGAAACCTGCACCACTCAAGTCAAACTATGTGATACAATAAATGTCGACTTATCAAAGGAATGGTTGTGGAATGACTGTGATTTCACCAATTTTGTACTATTTATGTAATAGTCCAAATTCGAGGAAAACGAGTTGAGAGGCTCTATGCCTATTAAAAAAATAAAAAATTGAAATGGAGGGGTGTGCTATAAATGCGATATGGAGATAAAAGAATTGAAAAACAGAACCTGAAAAAGAACAAAAATAAAATGGATTCAAAACCAGCCAAAAAAAGACCATCCCATACACAATGCTACACTAGTCTACTAAACCCTTCCATGAAAAATGCAAAGAATTGGTCTGTCTCTCCACACACTAGTACTGATATGCTTCTCCCAACGAACTTCAAACAACGACGTAGACTCCTCTTTATAGGTTGGCTGGTGCACTTCTCCGAACAATGATCAAAGACACAACAAAATCAACCACAACACAATCTCAACTTCAGCTTGATGCTCTCAGAATTAATGGAAGACAAAGTATGAAAAAAGATATATGCAATTCTGAGGTGAGACTTGTTCATCTTAGATACTTCCTTCACTTACAACTTGATTCAGTCAACTGGAAAACACATA
Source organism: Pinus albicaulis (assembly GCA_034641835.2). Classification (NCBI taxonomy): domain Eukaryota; kingdom Viridiplantae; phylum Streptophyta; class Pinopsida; order Pinales; family Pinaceae; genus Pinus; species Pinus albicaulis. Next base: position 78,022,090 of record CM076580.1, read on the forward strand.
CATATATAGTATTAAATATTAGTTGAGGAGTTGAAACAACATTCTCATTAATAAGACCTATGAAACTAAATAAAACCTATAATCTCAATGAAACACAATGTAATCTAGAAAAGCCTATATTTGTCCATTAGCTTAAGCCTATTTTTTTTCATTTTCATGATATTAATTTTGTATATTTTAACTTAATACAATATAAAAATAAATCATGATTCTTAATACTATCAATGAAATTTCTTTTAATATGTAAAAATTTGGAATTTTTTGATAATTTTTTTTTTTTATACTTCCAATCTCTTTTAAGATGCAAATATTTCAGATACCTCTTTTAATATGTAAATCTGACAATATACATGTGTATTATATATTATGTGATTTATATAATATAAAAGCAATTTTTTAATTATATATATATATATATATATATATATATATATATATATATATATATATATATATATATATAATCATTTTCATTAAATAAATACTCATTTAAAATTTTTCATATAAGTCTCGGTATGTTTTCGTTAACTTGATTGGCATGGTTCACTGGAATGAGTGTTCGTCATCTGGTCATGAAAGTCTATCACTCACGGAGCTCCCATGTTTATCCTTTGAAAAATGCTCGTGTTACAAAAGCTCCGTTTTTAACTATTCGTTTAGGACAAAACATGTTCGTGTTACAATAGTTCCATTTTTTACTATTCTTTTAGGACATAGCTCCATTTTTAACTATTCGCTTAGGACAAATATGTTCCACTCCAGTTTTAGCCCAATCTCTTCCAGATCCGTATTCCCTAGAGGATCTTTCTGTCAATGCTGTCTCCAAGGAAGCTGTCCAATTCGGGGTTGGGTTTTGTGCTCTTTATTTGATTTTATTGTGAACTAGAATACGTAAGAGGTCTCTAGAGTTAAAGAATATCTTTAATATGAGATATAAGTCTTTTATTTTTTAAATGTATTTCTTTAATAAAATAAGTGATCTATATTAACTATGAATTTTACATGTGTGTGAATTATATTGATTTTATATATATCTAGGTGTAATTTTTTATAGTTTAATTTTTATGTTTAAATGTAAATGTTTTGATCGGGTACTTAGATTTTGTAGATTATCCATTTTAAACTTGTAATATTTTTAGTTGAATTAGAAAAAATTGATATGAAAATATAAGTGGAAAAGGGCCAAAATGTAAAAGAGTGAGACTAGGGATTGTACCTCAATAGGTTTAATCTTTTTTGAGACTGGATAAATTTGTAATCATTATTAATCTATATATTATGTGCAATTTTTCCTTGTTTAAATTAAATTTTTGAATGCATAAATTGATACAATAACCGAAAAATATATATGAAAAGTGGCCAAAATGTAAAATAGTTATTTTAAATTGTTTTAACTGTAAAATTTATGCCTTTTCAATTTCTTTACATAATATAAATATATGCACAGTTCATATTGAAATATTTTACTAAAATAAACATTAAAATATAGAACATTTTGTTTATATTAAAATGTTTTTCTTATTAATATATTTTTGAATATATCATAATAGTTTTGACTGTTTTTTAGATGCTATGCATACACACTTTATGTTTATAAAATATAATTTTTATTATTCTTTAATTAAAATTATGTTTTTTTCTCATATATATATATATATATATATATATATATATATATATATATTATTTAACTTTTCTTAATGAAATATTTTATTTATGCTTCACATTGAATATTTTAATTATTATATACATATATAAACGACACATATAGAAATTTTGTATTAATAAAGGTGTAGCTAGTATCTTTACATTCAAACTCTTACATCTCGAGTCACCTCGAAAGAGAGATCTTCTAATGAGTAAACAAAGTGTTTTTAGTCACCATTACACATCATAATCCTTAAAAAAAGAAATATGTTCCCCATATATTCTAAACAAAAAAAAACTAACGGAAAGCAAAACTTACACGCTATCATAACTGAGAATTACGTAAAAAAAGTGACTAATTCAAAAGAACTATTCTCAAGACTAGAAAAGGTCATTGACACAATCCATGATCAATATCCTCCATGTCGTGAGCTTGATGAGGCCTTCTGTGCTCAGCAAGAGCATCAACTACATCATCCCCCTTAGCATCCCTTCACACATTAGATATCTCTAGAACCTCCACCCACTCATTGAGTTTCCTAACCTCAAAATTTATCCTAGCCAGCGTCGACTCTGTGGTTATTCAATGTGCCATAATTTTTTCCTCTACAAAGGATTGGAAAGAGCATCGTTCATGCTCTATTGAATTCTCAATTTTATTGATGGTAGATACCAAGGCTTGTGTGGAGTCTACAAAAGTATCTGTCATCTTTGACGCCAGAATGGTCTCGTGGAGCTCCTCTTCTTTGTCTGACCCTACCATGATACCGTCTACGGAGAGGTAAATAAAATTATGTACAACTCGGAAAGGGTTGAGGGTGGCGAGAACTAGAACACCGCCTCTTGTAACACTTGTTTTCCTAACCCTTGCCACACATGCCTGAGAACACAACTAGGAATTCTACCAAAATCCATAGAACCATATATAATTAAACCTGGAATTGAAACAAAAGCCCGAAAGAGGCTAAATATCTCCCAACATGGTGAAAATGTCACCAGGACAGAGGTGAAATGGAATTATTCTCATATCAAACATTAAAATTGAAACCACCTTGCTCTGAAATGGAGGATTCACTGCAGCCACAGGAGATAGTATTAATTTAGATCTAGAGAGATTTAATATGAAATGAAAGTAGAGAGTAAGCATCGACATCCTAGTGTTCATCAAGGAATTCCACTTGACTTAGGTTGAATAAAGTGTTGGGCCCAACCATGCCAATAGAATCCATTTGTCAGTTCATTAATATGTAAAGCCTATGAAGTAGCTACCATAGAGCACCTCCCCTCACTCCTTAAAAAGTAATGATTACGATTCATTTATTGAAATCGGAATAAGAACAATTTTTCAATAATTTCAAAGATCCCTTAAGACAATATGGACCCTCTTTTTTCCAATTCATCAACACTTCAGTTCAAATTTCTGTATATGTGGTAAAAATAACTTTGTCAAATTTTGTCAATGAGGCCTCTATCTTGAGAATCAAAGGGGAGATAAGGAGTTTATAGATACCTTTGCTTTAGTGAATTGCATTATAAACCATAGAGAGTCTCAAGAGATATTAATCTTCTTGATTCCTCGATCTAAGGCAAGCTACATACATTTCCAAAACGTAAAAAATTCAACATGATTGTTCGTAGATTTTCCAAGGCCCCAAGAATAATGGAAAAAAATTGTTCATCAGGCCTGTAATGTCCCCTCCCATCCCCCTCCATCCACTCGAGAAATTGACATTAATGATTAAATGATTACACGTCTTTTTCTTAGTAAGAACTCATCAAAATTTTCTATTTTAATTACTTCTATGTTTAGGACGCTGAAATATTTTACTATGGTCAACATATATACACACACATACTCTCCCTCCCCCTCTCTCTCTCTCTCTCACACACACACATGCGCGTGCGCACACACACACACAAAAAACATTCATATTGAAATATATTAGTTAGAGTGGATATTTATTAAAGCCTTATATTAAAATTCTTATAATGAAACTATATATATATATATATATATATATAGAGAGAGAGATATATTACTTTCAAGTTCTTTATCTATCCAAAGTTCATATAAAATTATGTTATTTAGTATAGACATTAAAAAAAAAATTATTTATGGTTTGGTGAGTGAAAGAGAAATATTATTTACCCAATTGGGGTGATCTATTTGGTGAAATTAGGTATTGGGGGATGTTATCACCACCCCACTGTCTCCAAATGGAATTAATGGAGAGGGTGGTGTGGCCTCCCCTCTTCATGATAATTTTATGAAAAAAATAAATCACACATGCTTCTTGACTAGTTTGTTAATGAATCTCTATTCACAAGTGTTAAGGGTGGAAGTTTCCATTTATGGTTTAGAGAGAACTTAGATCCGATGCATGTGCGCTCAAGCCTCTCCTTCGATTTCTCTGTAATACAAGAATCCCAGCTAGGAAAGGGATCCTTCTGGGATATAAAATTCTCTTTCAAGGGAAAAACATTTGGATGGGTGTCTATTAATTTCAAATTCACTCCTGTAGGTCCCAGTAGGAATTGAGTTACTGACAAACTTGGCAAATTATGGGGATAGGAAAACTAGTGAGCTATAGGGAAACCTTAATTCTAGAAGGTGGGGATACCTTGAGGGAAAGGCATAATCGATGCCCTAAAAATGTGATAGGAACTCTAATTGTGGCATTTGCAAGGCACTCTTTGTGTCAGTATCAACATCCTTTAATTTGTTAATTTTAGTTGTCTATGGTAATTCCTTGTTGAGTCTTGGAATCCAGGTAGTTGTACATTTTCCAAGCATTTTATTTCGTGTTTTGGAGGTATGGCTGATATCATAAGGTTACATGTTCTTTTTAGAATGGTTTCGATTGTTAAATATTCAACTTGTAAGGGATATTCCTCTTTATTTATGTAAATTGTGGTTTCATTGGTCCTATTGGAAGGTGTTTGGAGTCACACACATGTATTAGTGGTATTTTTCCTATGGCATGGTTTGCATAGAGTGATGTTACATGTTTTGGTTATGGTGCTAAGATATAGATATTTTCTCTTTTTTCTTCTATTGTAGCCCTCTTCTAAAGACTATTTTTGCAGTTTGTAAGTCGGGTTCCTTCTAGTGAATGTATGTTCTTTTTGTGACAAGTTCCCTCATTGTTTTTTTAGTTTGTAAGGAAATAGGCTCTTTCTCTGAGGTAATTTTTGCCTTATTGGGTCTGGCTGGGGGTGTATTAGGGATTTACATAGGGCTTAGTGGTGTGTAAGCCCTGGTTTGTTTTGTATATTTTGGTTCCCTGTGTTCTATTTAGGGTTCTCTACCCAATGGATTTTTTCTCTGCGGTCTATTGGGGTCTTCATCTGGTGTTTGGATCGATATATTAGAGGGAGTGCAACCTCATCTAGTAAAAGAGTAGGAAGATGTATCCTACCCCTTATTACCTCCTTTCAACATGGTCAGGAAACATATTAGATGTTGATGGGGAAAAATTAGGAGGGATGGTCAGATTTTTTTTGGCAGGTTGTGTATGCAATCCTAGATATAAGGGGGAGATTCTCACTATAATTGAGAAACTTCCCTTAGCACCAAAGAAAAAATTCAAAATTTTGAGTCTTAGGTAGCACATGAACGTCATCCTTATTCTGATTCAGAGCTCCTTGCTACAATATCAGGTTGACTTCCTGACCTTGGGAATAGTAGGGGAAAAAGAAACCAATACCTACATTTTGTTATTTGTACTGCAAAATGAATACTTTTCTCAATTGTGTTTTGAAAGAGAAAAAATAAAGAAGATAATGAAATTATCTCATTTTAAATGATATCCCCGAGATCAACATGCATCCTGAATACTGCTTGGAATATTTTATGTTCATCTAGAACATTTGGAGAGTCATCTTAAATGGAGGGAATGATATAATTCCACTAGAACTAGTGCCCATGATCTAGAATCATTGACCTCATCTAACACCTACCCTCGTCTCATTCTTTTTCTTGATATCTTGTTGATGAATTCTATTAGGTTTATGGTTCGCAGAACTATTGTCCTTTTTGTAGTTTTTGGTGGCTACTACGAGTATGATGTTGTACTCTAGCATTTTCTGGCTAGCTTGAGGCCATAGTGCTAGTTTTGTGGGAATATCATAAATCATGATGTACATGGGATGCAGTTTTATAAATTGCAAGTAATAAAACTTACAAAAAAAATTGAAATATTTCTACCACATATCTTTCATATTGGGTTGTAATATTAATAGTAAATAAAAAAATAATTGTATTTTTTATTTTTATTTTAAAATGGATATGTGTCAAATCAAGCTTGATATAATCTACCTCCATAATTCATACTTATTTTTTTTCAACTTCTAAGCAATCTTGTCATAATTGTAAAAAAAAAAGTATTATGTCTTCCCAATTCATATTTTTCTATTTATAATAAAGATTAATCATATATATAATTGGAGTTTATTCATTTATCCCCCAATTTCCAATTAACTTGAATAATATTTGAATCTCCAATGTCTCATAACACTAATATTTTTTTTTTAATAATTATTAAAATGATATAATTTGAGTGCTATGAGAGCACCACTTTACTATTGTATTTCAACAATGCAATTCATAACCTACCTACCACTTACGATATTCATGTGCTATATTAATCAATGAACCTTCATACATCAATATTTAAAAAATGGTTCACCTTGGTTTGTAGATATTTTTTTATGTTTACAAACCCTTATTAAAATTAGTGGTTGAACATTTATAATTCTACTGTGGGGTCGTTGGCAACAAGTCATACCATATAATAATTTATAGCTTTATATCAAACAGAAATCTATGGAAGGTTTTAATTATTTTATTCTTTCAAAACTGGTCTTCATTGTGATTTGAAGTAACACTCTCGTGGTTATAATTCAAGTGCTTACCACTTCGACCACCCTTTCTAGTTATGTTTCTATACATTAAAAATTGGGATTGGGTTATGTGTCCCACATAAAACCATACATGTAGACCTCTACACATGACGAGAGTAAATATGGATGACCTCAATTATTTCTCATGACCAAACGGTCTAGATCATTTGATCCATGATTTTAATGAATTACTAACCTAATCACCTTGATGTTTGACATTTTTATTTTCTCCTCCTGAGCAGAGAGCTCTCCAATGTCGGGTTAGGGTTTTATAACCCTTTTATTCATGGTAAATGCAATTTTTCTTCTCGTCTTGGGACCAAATCTTAACCACAATGAAAAGTAATGAGATTTATAGCTAGTATGACGGCTATTACTATCAGGAAAGCTATAAATTTTAAATTTTCCTTATTTATTTTGTTATGGAAGCAGTGGAAATAATTTAGCTAATCAATTCTTTCAATTAATTTCAAGTTATCCAATACACCGCCTCTATGTGTTTCAAACAAGCATCATAGAATTATAATCAATCAAGATTCAAATGTTAGGTATTTTCTTATTTCCCTCTGTTATTATATCCTTGTTGAGGGTTTTACCAGTTTAGTCATAGATTTTTATTTAGTTTGGAGGCTCAGAACTTTAACTAGGTTCTCTGTGTTTCACAGTTTCTTAAAGGCACTTTGAGCTCTTCATATAATCTTTGGAGTAATAGTTCTCTTATAGTTGTAGGTGAATAAATAATTTCCTTTTAAAATAACGCTTTGAGTTAAGTATCGGTTTTTGGTTTTTACAATGACGGTAACTGTAAAGAATTACCTTCTTATTTTTGTGTTCTCGTAATTATATTTTCAATGTTTTTTCATAGGCCTGACAATCAATCTCAATTTTTCAAGCATTCGAGGAAAAGGGAGTGTACCACTACTAAAATCCCAAACCCCTTATATCCAAAATACTATATTTCTTGTTCAAACTCTTCTTCCCTTAAGTTACCGTTATACGTAAGTTTTTCCTCGATGTTTAGAGAATTTTCTTACATTTTTTCTCTCAAGGACTTTAATATGGGGGTTTGTATTGAATTTATTTATAGGGTTTTGTAGGTAGTCATTGATGGAAAGGTAACTAGTTTCATTCTTCATAATTGTTACTCTACTGATTTCAATATGTATCTTATGTAACAAACCAACAAATAAAAGAAAATGTTATTATTATAAAACCATGGGTTTCATGATCTATATTGATGGTATTCTAGGTAAAAGCATGATTTTTATGCTTCTAGGTTTGTTAGGTAAGAGGATATATTGTCATGAGTCGAGAGAGTCAACATCATGTTTATAAGACACTTCTAGGAAAAATATATCTTGTAAAAGAATTTATTTTGAATCTATAATTTCCTTGAAACCTCCAAAGTACAAGTTGGACCTGGAAGCTTCAAGTTGGCCTAAAGGAGGGAATTTGACTGCCTGGAAAGGTTATATAAAGGAGCAGCTTCACCTCATTTGACACTGACTCATCATAAACTTTGATCTCTCTTGAAAATGTTTTAGGTCCCTAAAATACTAGTGTAGGTCCCTTATCATTATTGTTAGAGTAGCCCACTATTGTTATTATTGTGCCAATGTGCCCGCCATATTGTTATCATTATGCACCATAGAATCCCATTGATGTTATTGTTGTTCCCTTACAATATTATTATTAAATATGTCTCTGATTATAATTGTGACCCCTTAGACTCCTATATATACAAAGGAGGACTTGTCATTTGTATCATCCAAGAATTATTGAATTATGTGATATAAAGAAGGCCCTTCCCCCCAAAGAGGTTATTTCTCAAGTAGGTGATCTATATTTTATTATATTTTGTGAGCTAGTTTCATAACGTTTGATATGAGAGCTTTAGATTCTAGGGTTTCACTGCTTCAAAGAGGACATCTTGGAAATTTCACTATAACATTTTTTCTACAAGGCTTCAAAAGTTGAAATTTCGACCAAGAGGAGTAAAAATATTGTTGAACTATGTATAAAAATTTCATGTATTTTTCTGTATATTTCCTCAATTATGGTCCAAAGAAGTTAGGATTTTTGCAGGCTCCATAATTCAATCTCAAAGAGGTGACCTAGGGAAAATCATCCTAAAGTTCACTTTGAGCATCAGATTTGAATTTCGTAAAAAGTGAATGAATGTGTACATACTGTAGTTTTTTCTGTATCATTTTTAGGGAAGAACATTAAAAGAGTGACATGTAACATTCCATACAAGTTATATCTACTGAAAAAGTATATAATCAGGTAATTGTGGGAGATTTAGCATAATGTTTTGTTGAAGAATATAATCTCGAGTAGAATTATGGAATTGAAAATACGAGTTAGAGGGCTAACAATGGATGACATTTTAGACGTTGGGGATCCGCAGTTATAAAGATACAATAGCTTCAATATTGAGCTCCTAGAAATCAAGAAAATGGTGTATATTTGTTTCAGTTTTGCATATTTTGTTTGAAAAATTAGTTTAAAGTGATTCAAAGGGAATAATGAAGCATAAACATTCCTATCATAAAATGGACACATCAAGTAAGAAACCAAAAATTCCTCAAAAATTCCTCAAAAAAATAAAATGGACACATCTAGTAAGAAACCAAGAATATCTAGTATGATGTACAAATAAGAGGAAGAAATGCAACATGATATATCAAAATTACGAGACGAAGTGAAAGAAATTTTACTCCCGCAAAGAGTAACAAAAAAATAACTAGAAGCTAAGAAGAATGATTTGAAATATCACATGGAAGAAATGATGCACGTGAAGATGGAAGGTTTGAATGATGGTTTAAAAAAAATAATGAAAAGGGACCTGGAAGGTTTGAAGGAAGGTTTTACAAAGTTGCTACAATAAATTCTTCCTAGTGGTGACAAGGTACTCCACAAAAGTCATGATGAGGATAAAATGAATACAAATTATTATTTTAAAGACTCCCATTATGGGTTAATAATAACCAAATTCCAAATATTTATATGAGGAAGTTTGATAGCAAAGATCCGGTAATAGGGATACTACATATGGAGAAATTATTTTATCTACATGATGTTTCAAACACACAAAAGGTACACATTTCATATTTATACTTACAACAAAATTAGTTTGTTTGGTATCGATGGATTTATCCTTATAAAAAAATTGTCACTTGGAAAATTTTTGTGGAAGAATTGGTAGCACAATATGAGGATACAAAGGGAAATACCTCCTTATCTAATTGATAAATATAAAAATTGGTTCAATGATGGAGCACATTGAGGGCTTTGAAGGATTGAATATAAAGGTAAATGATATTCCATAGGAGAATAGGATTGATGTCTTCATAGGAAATTTAAATGATAACATCCAACATGAGGTTCAGATTTGGGAACCTGATTAATTAGAGAAGACACTCAAGGTGGAAAGAAAAGTTGAAATCAAAAATATGGAAACAAGGAAATCTACCACTCACAACTATACAGATGGAAATGTTGCTGCTACTAGCCTTCCACAACCTATAAGTTTGACATCACAAGAATTAGGGGAAAAAAGAGAAAAAGGGCTTTGTTATAGTTGGGATAAAAAATATGCTAAAGGTCAAAAGGGTGTTGAGAAGAAATTATTTTACATATATTATGAAGAGGAGGAAGAAAAGTAACAAAAAGCATCAAACGGAGAGGATATACACTAAGAACTAACCCTTGGAAAAGAAGAAATGAATCCGACGATATATTGTAATGCATTAAAGGGAATTACCACTCCTAAAAATATCAAGATAGAAGGATATATGAAGAAGAAAAAGGTAATAGTGTTGATTGATTGGGGTAGTGCCCATAATTTTATTCATTGTAAGATAGCCATGAAAATGAATTTCTTTCTATATCCAGCATTAGAGTGTCAAGTGATGGTTTTAATAGTTGAATTATAAATTGATTTTGAAAGTGCCATAATATCAAGATAAACATGGGATAATATGTATTTAATATTCCAATTCTTTCCATTGTAATGGCTGGTGTTGATGTCGTGCTAGGAATCCAATGGTTACAAGCTTTGGGGACGATATATTTAAATTTCCAAGAAATTTTCTTGAATTTTCTTTTGGGAATGAAAGGAAATTGAATTAAGGGTTATCACATGGAAACAAGGGATGATAATAAACCATAATGGCATGAAAAATATTTTGAATAAATAATAATGGGGCACAATTGCACAATTTTCCTCAATAGGGGTTCAATCATCAAAACCATCTATTTCTCCTGATCTCCAAAAACTCTTGGGAAATCATTCCAAGGTGTTTGAGACTCCCAAAGGCATCCCATTAGTTTGTGATTATGTACATGCTATTCACTTGATTCCAGGAAGTGTTTCTCTAAACATCAGGATTTACAAATATCTCTATGCCCAAAAAAGTGAAATTGAATGTATGGTTGCACAAGTGCTAGAGGCCAGTATAATTCAAGCTATTCAAATTTATTTCTCTACTCTAGTAGTATTGGTGCACAAGAAGTAATTACGACAGAGTATGTGTCCATATTATAAGGAGCTCAACAAGCTCAATGTTAAAGGTAAATTTCCCATTCATGTTAGTCATGAATTGTTGGATGAATTACATGGAGAAATTTACTTCACCAAGTTTGACCTTCATTCAGGATATCATCAAATTAAAATAAATACTAAGAAATTCTAAAAACAACATTCATAACTCATGAAGGTCATTATGAATTTTTGGTCATCCCTTTTGGTTTTACTAATGCACCTTCCAAATTTCAAGGTTTGATGAATTCCATTTTCAAACCCTTCCTTAGAAAATTTGTGTTGTTATTTTTTGATGATATACAAATCTACAAGAAGTCTTGGAAGGATTATATTCAACATGTTGACGAGGTGCTTAAACTATTGAAAGAGAAACAATTGTATGTAAAAACCTTAGAATGTTTCTTTGGAGTACATGAGGTGGAATATTTTTTTCATATTGTATTTCATGAGGGTGTTAAGGTAGACCCTGAAAAAATTGAAGCCATCAACGAATGGAAAATCCTCACAACACTAAAGCATCTTCAAGGATTTCTCAGGTTGTTAGAGTATTATTGAAAGTTTGTTAATAACTTTGGGAGAATAACAACACGTATAACAACATTACTAAATAAATATGCATTTTCTTGGACTCAAGAAGCAACTATGACCTTTGAATATCTTAAAGAGGCAATGTGCTAAGAACTGGTCTTAGCTACACCAGACTTCAGAAAAATCCTTTATTATGGAATGTGATGCATCATGAAATGGAATTGGTGTTGTTTTAATGCAAAAATAAACACCCATTTCTTTTGAAAGTCGTCCAATTAAGGGAAATTATTCACAAAAACGTATTTATGAGGAGGAAATGTTGGTAATACTACATGCACTAAAGAAATGATGACCTTACCTAATGGGAAGACGCTTCAAGGTAAAAACAAATCACGATAGCCTTAAATAAATCTTTGGAACAAATATTATATTCGGAAGAACAACAAAAATGGGTCACAAAGATGTTAGGTTATGACTTTGAAATCATCTACAAAAAACTGAAGCAAATTTTTGTTGCAGATGAACTCTCAAGAAAGGATGAGGATGTGGAAATGTTGCTCAGTTTCATTTATTTTATCGAACCTAATTGGATAACTGAAATACAGAATAAATGGAAGAATTATGAGGAGGTGTAGACACTCATGAAAAAGTTGTAGCAAGATCTGAGTACATCAAATACATCTATGTGGAAAAATAATTCATTATGATGGTTTAATAATTATGAATGTTCAATTAATTTGTTTTTAAATATTTTGATAACACTAAAACTTGTACCATGAAAAAAAAGATTGGAACTCATATTTTTTCTCATATGGCCTTATTTGTAGAAATCTCTTTCCAATTATTTACATATACTTTTACATATTACATTATTATAATCATATATGGTTTATTTATTTGTGTTTTTTTGGTACATAAATTCCTTTACGTAACCTTCTAAGCGTAAAGGTTTTTGTGGGTGGTATAAGTTTGAAAATATATATTTTAAAATTGAATATATAAAAAAACTGATGTAGTTCTATGTGTGATTATATATATATATATATATATATATATATATATATATATATATATATATATATATATATATATATATATATATATATACATACACGATGTAGTTCTGTGTATGATTATATATATATATGTTTGTTTACATAATTATATATATTTTTACCTTAATTATTTATGTTTTTATATGTTCTAAAATGTATATATTTTTGTATTCTTATGTAATTGTGTATATATTATTACGTCTTGTGCAAATACATAATTTCAACCAACATTGGTACGATGTCTCTTGGCCCTATAATAGAGAAATAATGAGATGATAGAATCTGTATTAACAATCATAGTTGGAGCTTCATATAATATTGTACATCCAAACAAACTTAGAAAAGAGTGGATCTCACTTGAAAAGCGAGTGAACACAATTAAATCAATAATCACAGTGACGATCAATCTTTATGTGGCAGGGGTGTTGTAATTGTTATATTAATTGTTTTCTAGTTTTTTTATTTGTATCGTTATTTATATTTTTTTATTAGGCCAACATTAATTTCTATTTAGTAAAGATTTTTCATTTTTCTTTTATACGATGCAAGTCAACTACACCTTTAGCGGAGAGGAAATCAGACGTCACCCTTAAACTAAGCTATAAAATATGCCTCGAGGTAATAACTATGTTATAACATAGTTATTGACATAGTTAAAAAGGAAAAAAATCAACTCCTATTTCAAAACTTATCACTCTTAATAGAACCATTTTGTCAAAGGTCAAAATTACCACCTTTCACAACCAATAATGTTATAACAAAGCATTTAAAATTATCCCCAATTAAAAATGGTGCTCAATTATCTCAAATTTTAATTTCAAAATTAAAGCTATAACATATTTGAAACCTCTAATTTGAAAATAAGTATTTTTAAAATGAAAACTTTAAAATTAATTTCTAATAAAAAAATTGTGCTCATAATAGTAATTTTTGCAAACATATATTTGTAAATCGTTTGAAATAGTAAACTTAACCATTGATAGACATGCAACTAAAATTATATAACAAAAATGTAAAACGGGAAATAGTCTCTGATAAAAAAATGTAAAACTGAAAATAGTTGGTATTAGTAACAATTTTTATTTTTTTCAAGTTTAAAACTATAATATTTTAAAAATTCAAAGTCAAAATTTTAATATTATTATAATTTAAAGTCAAAATTCTAATATTATTATAAGTATATATATAGAATAAAAATATATTTTTTAATAAAAAATTAAAAATAAATATTAAAAAATAAAAACTATTTAGAAAATTAAATAATAAAATTTAAAATAAAGTACACCTAAAAACGATTAAACAAATTTGAAATTAAAAATACAAATAAAAATAATATTTTGAAAACTATATATATATATATATATATATATATATATATATATATATATATATATGATGTTGGGGCTAGGGTCTCTCACCCAACATGATGACAAATATGCATTAGGCGTCCTCGCTCAATTTAGTGTGGGAAAATTTGGAATTTTTTTTTCAAATAATTTTTTTGGGTTTTTTGTTTCTCTATTTATATTTTTATTTATTTAATATATTTAATTTGTAACATACACCGATAACTTCACATGGAAATGTAAGGAGTTAAAAAAATTTATACAAGTTACTCATGGGTTACTATCAATACACTATTAAATGTTCCTTACTCTTCATTACATAGAATGCTCACCAGTTCGTAGTGTAACTTTAGAATAAGAATAGTAAGCTCCTTAACCATTAACAACTCTCATTACAATACATTAACATAATACTGTATGATGTAACCTTCCACTCATTTCATTATTTATGTAGTCATCACATACTTGACATTATGAAACTTCACAACAAGAAAGGAATCAACATCATCATCTTGACACAATAATCAATCACATCATTGAACACCAATATACCCTGGAAACCCCGTAGGGTGAAAACCAACAAACGTTTAATTTTATTATTAAACGCTCGTGAGGGTGATCAGCCCTCACTCAATGGCTTGTAAGGGAGACAATCCCTTAACCATCGTTTATAAATCTTACAAGGAAATATACAAATATCTAGCTTAAAGCCATTACAATAAATATGATAGCATTTACCCTCTGGTCTTCATACCTTCATATCTTCATATCTTGATGGCATGGATGTACCTACAATGGTCCATCATACATTGGATCATCCAGTAATTCGCACTCATCTGCATGAACCATAATCACTTACTTGCCACCAGGTTAAGCATAATATTTCCTTTATACATGTCACCATCATTCCCTGCTACTGTTACCTTTAACATACATTGATGTCAAGATTCATAAAGTATACTAAATCATTTCATATATCTATACTATAGAAGCTTCTCCATCTACTCATGTATATTCAAGACAAGAAAGTAAAGTACCTTGACATTCTCCCTTTAACAACACATACTACATATGTGCTAGTTATAATTCATCACATTAACTAATGTTTCTGTCGCATAAGCACACATTCCTGCGAGACAATAGCTACATCCCCCAACTTTTCTTTAAAATAAACTGATACACTAGTTATGATATTTGTGCATGTGATTTACAAGAATTTAATCAAAATAGCTAACCCTTAAGCTATTACTTTTAGTTCATGGAATGGAAGCTAACATAACAAATTTTTCTCCCATGCATGCAAATGCATATAGATTCCAAAAGAGTCTCCAACGAAGCACATAGCTTCCTTCACGAGTCTTCCCAAAGAAGTGCTTAATACTAGAGAACATGAAAACCCATATTTTCTTTTCTAGGAAACATAACATAAAGGCATGCAAATACATGGTTTCATTTCCATAAAACTAATGGAATTAAAGCATAAGAATACATGTCTTATTACCATAACAAAAAATTGTTATCATTTCACACATACAAATATATATTCTTTCCAATGGAATCTCATACAAATATGTATTCTTTCCAATAAAATCTAACACAAGTCTTTCATTCACCTACATGATATTATTCCAAAATAAACGAACATAATAGTTATATTTGGTGCATGCAAAGAACTTATTTCCTCTCAAGAAACATTAAACTAACTATTTCAGTTTTTGTGCATGTAAGTGCACTCAATGTTCTCAAAAATAAAATAACCATTAAACACATGTTTCAGTGTCAAGAATTCTAGTACACAAATAATATTTTCCATGCATGTAAATATATATTTATATAGCACATTGGTTTCTCTTTGTACATGCACTAAATAATCCCTTTTTAAAGGTCTAATCCATAACACCATTATTGGGTTCATACCCACACATTTCTATTTTCCAAGAATTTAATAATGCATGAATAGACATTTCTCTTCGAAATGTAAAACAATGATAATATAATAGTAATGTATGCATAGAAATTTCTCTTTTCCAAGAATTGAATAATGCGTGATTAGACATTTCTCTTCGAAATATAATACAATGATAATGGATGCATAGATGTATTACATTAAAGGTTTCTCTTTTCAAGAAATGTAAAATACAATAGTAATTCTATTGCATGCAAACATAATTACTTCCTTTCAAACTCAATTTAAAGGTAACTATTTTTCTTTTATGCCTTTTATAATTTCTTTCAAAAAGAAATAAAACATTATATACATATTAAGTTCATATGCATATTCCTATGCAGAAAAAGCATATTATAATAGCATGCACAATTTTAAGAATTCTTTTAAGTAGAAACTAATCTCATGCAATGCCATTGTTTTATATAACAATTCCTTTGTAAAGAAAATCAACAGACATATGCATACCCTTCTTAAATAAAATAAAATAAATACTTATCTTTATTTTATTTGAAAAACTCCTCTCCCTACTGCAATGCTCATCCACATCCAGAAATTCTCATTGCTTCTCCGCAACAATGTTTTCTTCTAGGCTATCGGAGCTGCAATGTTATTGTTGTGCCAACAGAACCTTCAGATTATTTGGAGAAACTGCTGCGAAATTTTTCAGCCTCACATAATAATAATTCTTTCTCACTCCACTTGGCTTTTTCGGACACCAGGTCTTGGAGTAAATGACAACAAGATTCTCATTGATTTGGGTCTGGATAGATTCTTCAATCTGTGATCCAGAAGATCTAGTTGCGGCCTTTAATGTTCACTGCCATAACTTCTATGGTTGGAAAGATGCCTCAGTACAAATGACTAAGGAATTGTAAGAGGTGGAGCACCATAATTGAGAAAGTTGGAAAAAAACGACAATGTCTGCCGTCTGGAGAAGAACAAAGGGCAAGGAAATTGGGGATTAATATTGGATAAACTTGTCGATTGTGCCATGGATGATCCTTGGAAGTTATGCTAGTCCTCTAAAGTTATACTACACCTCCGTACTCTCCTCCCATTATATCCCTTTTTTTCTTGTTATGTCTTTTTCATATGTATAACCGAGTAGCTCTCACAACACATATTCGTTTTCAACCTATTCAAGAATCTGTTTTACATAAAACCAATTCTTTATTTTCTTGGTTTAAAAACTGAAAATATATTTACCATATGAATTTACGTAAGATTTCTGTTACATACTGCCCCCCTTAAGAGAACACCATCCTCGGTGTGCTTCTCTCACTGAAATTGAAACTTATACTCATGATATAATAATATAAACAACCCAAAGGGGTCCTTCCCCTCACAAGGAAACCTTTATTTTCCTTAAATGAAATTATCCATATTCATAAGCATGTATAGCGCAAAAGAAAATTTTCATTTCCATTTCTAATTGCTTACCCCTTATTCAATTCATAAAAATATAGAAAATCTCTATACGAACTTACCATTATTTACCAATTACTAATGGAAGAAATGATGGCTTTTACGCAAGCTCTCTGAGAATGGTTGAACACCCATCAACACTTCTTGGAAAGAGCCCGTAATGTATGACTAACCATTCATTCACATTAGTTACATAGTTTCAATCAAATGAAAATACTTGCAACTATCAAACATTCTTGCAATATCAAGAGATGTTTTAATCAAAGTACTTCCACAAGTACTCGGAGAGCATCAACTCTCTAATCAATGCATCACGTGCACATTGTCTTAGCTCCTGCTAAAGACATCTACATAGTACTTCAAAAATTCCTTAGAGAGCACCTAGCTTTCTAATCGTACCAATGGTCAATCAATGCACCATAGGCATATCGTAGCCTTTGCTAAGACATTCAAACAAATTAGTAAATAAATGAACTTATACATTCAATAATTCATTTTTCAAGCGCTAAGCTCTTTTTCTCTTAATATCTACATAAGATATCTACACAATCATATAAAAATTCAAATATAACACATAAATTTTACTTAACTTGTTCCATTATGAGAACCACAATGGTAAACTAAATGCTCCTCCTAACCCATAGGAGTTGGTTTCCCCAACCAAACCGAGTCATTTTCATATCTAGACAGTCAATCTTTCCATATTAATTCAAAATAGCACAGCACACTAAAAAGTCTTTATACTTATCTAGAAATTTAGTCTTTCAAGATGTGGTCCTCCCAACCATCAAGGGAGGCTCTTACGTCCTCCACTTCACCCCTAGCTCCAGAATCTGGACAGTGCCCCAAGTTAACAGTGGAATAAATTCTCGTTCTGCTATGTCATCTGGATGGCCAATCCAGTCAAACTCAGAAAGTTTGGTTTCACAAGGGTTGCTGTGAGTTATTTTCAACTGATCACAACCAGCTCTAGAAAATAATCCCCTTTACCATTTGGCACAGAACCCCTACTCCTCCTTTGGGATTCAGCTTTATTCTTAGAGGAGTAGGTAACTATCTTTCCAATTGTTCCCAACCACCTCCTATTCTTGGAAACATTTTTACCATCAGCTTAAAAAGATTTTCTTTTCATCAATTAATTTCGGAAAATTAAATAATTTTCTTTATCAACAGTGATGAATTAAGTTTTTCTTGCCAGATAAAAGAAAATTAAATAAATTGTCTTTAACTAGTTAATACTAGTTAACTTTAATGAAGCTGTCACAACTTCCCCTTGGAAGTAACATACATGTGTTGTACACTATTATTTCCGAAATAACAAAATCATGAACATTAAAACATGATACTTTAACATTTACTGTTGCAATTCACATTGCAATGTTTGCGATGTTTTATTTTCACAGATTTTTTGTTTCCATTAAGCTACCCATGCTTACTATAAGAAACAATGCTAATCGTAAATATGCATTTTTCAAGCACATATTATCTTACGCAATCATTTTAAGTTCCTGCATAGAATGTTGTCATGCATAAAAGTATATAAAAATATTCATTAATGCTTATGTGTCAATAACGATTAGGATATGAGTGCAAACATTTCCAATTCCCATAATGTTCTGTTCCAATAGACTGACACACGAATTAATTATCATAATCACTTGTTCACAACTTTCAAATAGCTTTAGTCAAAATCGATTCATGCATATAACTTTCATTAGTTATTCATTCATAACTAATCAATGCTATTAATAATTTCAATTTATCCATGACATGAGTCACTCTAAAACTAGTCATTCCATGCCACTAATAATCTTAATGCATTCATGACGACTCATGCAAAAACTAGTCAGTCAACTAGTCATTATAGTTAAGTCTCACAACTTGACCCATTAAGAGGCTTCATTCAATTTAATTTTAACACTCTATCATCTTATATAAGGACTTTCCTCATATTTTCCATTCATTCTTTAGTTTCACACACCATCACTATACACATTCATCTTTTTAAAGTAGTGCATGGTAACTTTAGAAATTTTATTGCATGCAAGAAAGATAACTCTCCTTCTTCGTGCATGCAAGCGAGATAGCCCTTCCTTTACTGTAGGCAACACATATTCTGTTCCTAGAATTTTATCATCATGAAATACTATTTTCATGTAAAAATATTAATGTAATAGAAATATTTAACATAATAATTATGTTTTCTAGAAGAGACGACATGGATTATTTTTAGAAAAAACCAACACAATAAGTTTTCCTTTTACCATGGTATATCTTTCTAAAATATTATCATATTAGCAATGCTCTATTACTTTCCAAAAGAACTAGCACAATATTGCATATTAAGTAAAACCAGGTTTTACTCTATATTTGTCTCTTTTAGTTTTAAGATTCACATGCAAGAATTATTTCAAAATATACATATTTCTCTCCCAGAAAAAATCAATGTATATTAGTTTAAATTTTTCAAGAAAAAACATGCACATGTTTCATTTTCAAGGAACCAAATTCCCATCTCCTTTCATGAAAACTTCAACATAACAATGGAATTCTTATGTACATGGAAAAGATATATCATTTTTAAAGAAACTCTAGCTCCATTGCTATTTACATTGTACGCACTCTATTTTCGATAAATGCAGTAACTATTATTTCAAGAAAAGAAAGATAATAATACTTATCTCTTGAAACTCTTTGCTCAACCTGGATTAGAGATGTGATGCCTTCCTTCACAGACGCGCATATCATCTCGAATATCTCAATTTCTTTTCGCTTAACAAATCCCAAAGGTGCCAATGTTGCAACCTTTAGCTCTGATACCACTTGTAACATACACCGATAACTTCACATGGAAATGTAAGGAGTTAAATTTTTTTTTACAAGTTACTCATGGGTAACTATCAATAAACTATTAAATGTTCCTTACTCTTCGTTACATAGAATGTTCATCAGTTCATAGTGTAACTTTAGAATAATAATAGTAAGCTCCTTAACCATTAACAACTCCCATTACAATACATTATCATAATACTGTATGATGTAACCTTCCACTCATTTCATTATTTATGTAGTCATCACATACTTGTCATTATGAAACTTCAAAAAAATAAAGGAATCAACATCATCATCTTGACACAATAATCAATCACATCATTGAACACCAATATACCCTGGAAACCCCGTAGGGTGAAAACTAGCAAACATTTAATTTTATTATTAAACGCTTGTGAGGGTGATCAGCCCTCACTCAATGGCTTATAAGGGAAACCATCCCTTAACCATCGTTTATAAATCTTACAAGGAAATATACAAATATCTAGCTTAAATCCATTACAATAAATATGATAGCATTTACCCTCTGGTCTTCATTTCTTCATATCTTCATATCTTGATGGCATGGATGTACCTACAATGGTCCATCCTACATTGGATCATCTGGTAGTTCGCACTCATCTGCATGAACCATAATCACTTACTTGCCACCAGGTTAAGCATAATATTTCCTTTATACATGTCACCATAATTCCCTGCTACTGTTACCTTTAACATACATTGATGTTAAGATTCATAAAGTATAATAAATCATTTCATATATCTATACTATAGAAGCTTCTCCATCTACTCATGTATATTCAAGAAAAGAAAGTAAAGTACCTTGAGATTCTCCCTTTAACAACACATACTAAATATGTGCTAGTTATAAGTCATCACATTAACTAATGTTTCCATCGCATAAGCACACATTCCTGTGAGACAATAGCTACATCCCCCAAGCTTTTCTTTAAAATAAACTGATACACTAGTTATGATATTCGTGCATGCGATTTACATGAATTTAATCAAAATAGCTAACCCTTAAGATATTACTTTTAGTCCATGGAATGGAAGCTAACATAACAAAATTTTCTCCGATGCATGCAAATGCATATAGATTCCAAAAGAGTCTCCAACGAAGCACATAGCTTCCTTCACGAGTCTTCCCAAAGAAGTGCTTAATACTAGAGAACATGCAAACCCATATTTTCTTTTCTAGGAAACATAACATAAATGCATGAAAAGACATGGTTTCATTTCCATAAAACTAATGGAATTAAAGCATAATAATACATGTCTTATTCTCATAACAAAAACTTGTTATCATTTCGCACATACAAATATGTATTCTTTCGAATGAAATCTCATACAAATATGTATTCTTTCCAATAAAATCTAACACAAGTCTTGCATTCACCTACATGATCTTATTCCAAAAGAAACGAACATAATAGTTATATTTGGTGCATGCAAAGAACTTATTTCCTCTCAAGAAACATTAAACTAACTAGTTCAGTTTTCGTGCATATCAATGTTCTTAAAAATACAATAACCATTAAACACATGTTTCAGTGTCAAGAATTCTAGTACACAAATAATATTTTCCATGCATATAAATATATATTTATATAGCACATTGGTTTCTCTTTGTACATGCACTAAATAATCCCTTTTTAAAGGTCTAATCCATAACACCATTATTGGGTTCATACCCACACATTTCTATTTTCCAAGAATTTAATAATGCATGAATAGACATTTCTCTTCGAAATGTAAAACAATGATAATATAATGGTAATGTATGCATAGAATTTTCTCTTTTCCAAGAATTGAATATGCATGATTAGACATTTATCTTCAAAATATAATACAATGATAATGGATGCGTAGATGTATTACATTAAAGGTTTGCCTTTTCAAGAAATGTAAAATACAATAGTAATTCTATTGCATGCAAAAATAATTACTTCCTTTCAAACTCAATTGAAAGGTAACTATTTTTCTGTTATGCCTTTTATAATTTCTTTCAAAAAGAAATAAAACATTATATACATATTAAGTTCATATGCATATTCCTATGCAAAAAAAGCATAGTATAATAGCATGCACAATTTTCAGCATTCTTTTAAGTAGAAACTAATCTCACACAATGCCATTGTTTTATATAACAATTCCTTTCTAAAGAAAATCAACAGACATATGCATAGCCTTCTTAAATAAAATAAAATAAATACTTATCTTTATTTTATTTGAAAAACTCCTCTCCCTACTGGAGTGCTCATCCACATCCGGAAATTCTCATTGCTTCTCTGCAACAATGTTTTATTCTAGGCTATCGAAGTTGCAATGTTATTGTTGTGCCAACAGAACCTTCATATTATGTAGAGAAACTGCCACGGAATGTTTCGGCCTCACATAATAATAATTCTTTCTCACTCCACTCGGCTTTTTCGGACACCAGGTCTTGGAGTAAATGACAATGATATTCTCATTGATTTGGGTCTGGATAGATTCTTCAATCTGTGATCCAGACGATCTAGCTGCGGCCTTTATTGTTCACTGCCATAACTTCTATGGTTGGAAATATGCCTCAATACAAATGAACGAGGAATTGTAAGAGGCAGAGCACCATAATTGAGAAAGTTGGAAACAAACAACAATGTTTGCCATCTGGAGAAGAACAAAGGGCAAGGAAAGTGGGGATTAATATTGGATAAACTTGTCGATTGTGCCATGGATGATCCTTGGAAGTTATGCTAGTCCTCTAAAGTTATACTACACCTCCGTACTCTCCTCCCATTATATCCCTTTTTGTCTTGTTACGCTGTAAAGCATTTTTATTTGAAAACAACTTTCCTAAACTGTTACGTGTATTATTTTGCACCATTGATTTTAATGTTAGACGATTGAAGTAATATCTACCTTACATTAAATACCGTTATTATTAATCAGTTATTAAAAAAAAACCGTTTTAAAAATAATCTATTTTATCTCGCTCATTTATATGAATACAACCGCGGAAAAACTTGGCGGACAAACTTGCTGGACGATGAGACGATTTGTGTGGTTGTGTGGTGGGAGCAGAGCTCATACAGACGGGAAAGGCTTCGCAGCCGCCAAAGTTATGAAGAAACCCATGGGTATCCTGGCTCAGTTATATGATCACAGCCAACGGACAAACTTGTTGGACGACGGGACGACTTGTGTGATGGGAGCGGAGCTGCACTGCAGGAGGCCATAAATTACGCTGCATCTCAATAATTTATGCTACGCTGCGTTCGTTCAACTGTCTTTGTGTGTTCATCGTTCAATCGTCCATGTTTGTGTTCACTTTTATGCCTGTGTTTTGTATGTCGTTTTTGTTTTATGTTCTAATTTAACACCTGAGAACGAGAAAGAGAATCATTCTCGAACTCCATGTAGTTTGATCTTTAAAGCAAACGCAAACTGGATAAACACAATTTCCATTCGTATTTCCAATCGATCGATTAGGTGAGATAGATGTTTTTATTTTGAATTGAAATATTTAATTATTAACTAAGTTGTGGTTTAGTTTTAGTCTTATTAATTCATTAATTATTTATATATTTTTCAAGAGGAATTTCGTTTCTATTTCATCTGTGAATAGTTTTCATGTCCAAGCTTCTTTTTATTTAAAATCATAGGATACGTGTTAGAATTTTTTTCCCTCGACAGCGAACAAGTTACCTGTGTTATAACCTCTTCCAAACACAAAAGCACCTTCTCTGTTTTTTTTCCAAACTTCCCAAACATCATGTGGATGTGTAAAATTTATATGTGAAACTTCATAATTCAGAATTTTTAAAATTCAAAACCACATTCCATTCCAAACCTCCTACAAAAACTTTAACGTGAAAACAGTGGTTCGCTTTCTTCGGAATTCAAAATCACCTTGGATTATCTTCCTTTTCCAATCCTGTGATGCATTCAATCAGAGATTATTTATGAGAAACACGGTAATTTTTGGTATTTACTTCTATTCGGATGCAGACATTCTTACAAATCAATATACAAGGTAAAAATTTCACCCAAAGTTCACGAAAAAAAAAGTAAATGCTGTCATGTAAATTAAAATTTACATTTAAATTTTGCAAATAGCTCAATCATAAAGATGTCACAGTCACTCCAAAAAAATTCACACAGTAAAAATTAACATGATAAAACTTTTTTTTTACACACAGGGTATAGGCAAAGAATATTAAATTCTGACTTGATTTAAATAACTATTTCATCATATCTATTTTCTAACCATAGAACAGTACTCGACATAATGCAACTCATACACCAATGTTTGCGCAGTCATTAATTCAATCTCCAGGTGAAAATCGTAAGTCTTATCTTATTAACATTTCACATGGCATATTGTATATGTATGCAATCATTATCGTGAGGCTAGCACATCAAAAATAAATGTTCGGATAAGAATTATGGTGTGATATTTGATTTTCGCCGGTCTCGAGTTTTCCAAAGCTGAAATAGGCGCGCCAACCTTTAGTTCTCAACCTTGCGAGGCGGTAATCCTTGCCACCTGTTACACTGCTCTTTATCCACGACAGGCACCTCGACTTCGATGCAAAAGATGTATAGGGGTATTAACTTCTACAGGACAGGTGTATACACTGCTCAGGATTTCTCGATATGAGCAGAGGAAACACCCGCGGAACAAAATTCACAACCTATCGGTCAGACCGTTCATTTTTCCTTTCTCTTTCACCTCAGAATGTCGAGCGCCGTTCTGCAGGAGAACCTATGGAGGAGGTAAGATAGCCTGGGCGACCTTTCAGCATTTAAACTACATCTTGACTTAGTGATAGTTCTAATAATCTGTCTGGGATTTTTTTTTTCTCCTCCTCTGAGAATGTATTTCGATGGTTTCAGATATCCAACAGTTGGTGGATTCCCAACTTGCCATGGCGCGGCCCTCTCATGCTTCGATCATGGACTCTAGTTGCAGTGCTTCTTCGCTGGAACCCACAGGTATGGAATTCGAGTTTATATTGCTTTAATGCCATTCTTCTCTTAACTTCTTACTGGAATGCCAATTTTCAGCTTACCCGTTTTTTTTCTTTTCTCCAGGTTTTCACTCGGCCAGGAGAGACAAGTTCCCTCTCAACAGGTAATATTCGAACCCGCACACAGCTTTAACACCTAATGATCTAGCCTAGACAGATTAGCGCAATCCCTCTTTAATCTAACATGCTGCTCTCTGCGCTTTTACAGGTTTGATTAAAACCCTAAACTTTGCTCCTCGGCCTTCATCTCAGTTCTGGCTCTATTAATTCGTTTCCAGAACCTCATGCAGGTGCCCAGGTCAGTAGATGTTTAGACACTGAGGCTCTGAGGGCTTGCGTTGGCTCATAGCATGTTTTCAGGGTTAAGCTTGTGTAATAATTTCTTATTATCGTTCTCAGCAGTAATAAAGAGTCGAACATTATGTCAACTTGTATAAACGGTATTTTTCTTTTCTTCTTCCAGCCGATCTAAATTACGGCTGTGGAATTTTCATCATGCCAGACTCGCTTAGCGAAGTCCTGATTAAATTGGGTTTATAACTTCCATTCTATCTTTTAAGTGTATAATATCATTCAGGTGTGTTTATGTAATAGAGCTTCTCTGCTCGCAAGGGTTTTAACTGTACTTTCTCTAACTTTCTCTTTGTTGGTTGCCCGCGAAAATACTTCCGCCGGAACTGTATTCTCTTTTTTTTCTTGGGATTACTAAGCATTTCACCCTCTTGAATATATTTCCAGTTTTATCATAATCTAAATTTTTCGTTACCATTCTGTAGAGAAATGTTAATGAACTAAGTTCTATGGCACAAATGTAAATTCATATTCTATTGAACATAATGCATATATTTGTGTATCAAACAAATGTGTAATTTATTTTCTTTGCGCCAACAGTCATTATAAGCACTGCGGATTTACATGTAATTATATCTGTATTTTCCTTCTTATAATTTGTTGAATTTTCCCTCAGATTTAACGAAGGGTTTTATTTGTTATGAATGCTACTAGTTTGACTACTGTAATGAGATAATACTCTATCTACGAATTCCCTTAGGTTGAATGGCGCCAGTCCGCCAATTAAGGGCTGCGTATAGTATTAATAACTCATGAACAGGAACAGGGATGGTTCTTCCAACCAACCCAGCTCCACGAGTTCAGTTTGGGCCTTTTTCTCCTGGTTACAGTTGTGTCATTGTCTATTTTCTTTAATATAGTACTCTATATTCTCTCGTTTTAGGTCACATGCATATGGCAGTCTCATCCCCATCTTTTCATTACAGAATACGAGTTTATTTTAATCACCACAATTCGTTGTAGAGTACCACAAATATTCTAACTTCCATGCATTGTTTTTTTTTTCTCAAAAATTCAAGAAGATCTTTTGCTGTAAACGAAAATACAAATTTTCTGGTTCTACTCGTACAAAGATAGGAGAAAAAGGTAATATTTTCCGGTAAAAAGGAAACAGTGTTGATGTTCCTATTTGAAAACCACTAGCTTAGCCTGCATTTCACTTTTAAAACAAAATAAATATTATCTGTCTCCTACGAGAAGCTTCCTCCACTTCATAGTAGACTTCTCTTCACAGGCAATTAGCAACCGCCTGTTATTCACGACCTTACACAAACTTTGTCTCACTTTGTTCTTGCTACAGAACACTCTTTGTTCGGAGTATGTTTACAAATAGACCTATTCCGTTTAAAATTTTAACAACAAAAAATAACAGATAGCTAAACTGCAGTTTACTGACTTCCAGACTGTAAAATACTTATCTGATCTGGATAAAACTCCTTTTTGACTGTGGTCCTCCCAACCTTCAAGAGAGGCAATGACGTCCTCCTCTTGCCCCCGAGCTCTAGAACTAGGACAGTGCCACAGGTAACAGTGGATAATTTACTTCTGCTGTGACTTCAGGATGGCCAAATCCAGTCACTAGACAGTTATACTGGTTCATAAGGGTTACAGAAGTTAATTTCAACTGGTTCTCCACCCAGCTCTAGAAATACTTTACCCTCAGCTCCAAATGTACAGAACCCCTACCCTTCTTCTGGAATTCCTTTTTATCCCAGAGGGTAGGTAACTGTTTTCCAACTATTCCCAACCACTTCCTATTCTTAGAAACTTCACCAACAGTCTAAGGGTTTTCTTTTTCATTTTCTGTTTTCATTTTTAACTCAGTAACAAAAATAATACTTTATGTCATAAGAAATTACCATTAAGTTTTTTTTGTCCAGAACAATAAAGGAAAATAAAACCAAAAATAACAATTTAAACCAATAGTCTTTTAACTAATTGTAACTAATTTTTCTCTTAATGATGGTGTCACAGCTTCCCCCCCTGGAAGTAACACTGTCCTCGGTGTTTCATCCCCTCTCTGGAAAGAGTTCTGGGTATGCTTCCTGCATAAATTTTTCTTCATCCCAAGTAGCTTCGTCTGGTCCAAAGTGCTTCCACTGCACTTTCACCTGGACAACTACTCTTTTGCGGAGTTCAATTTCCCTTCGCTCAAGTATGCGTAGGGGCTCTACCAGGAACTCTCCGTCCGGTTCTACCTGAAAGGCACAAAATGATTTCAAATCAGTATATTTAGAGATATTCAAGCTACAAACTAGGATTATTTTATGCTTCTTCCTACCTGAATATTCTGCCAATGAATTACATGTTTCTCATCATGTACATATCGCTTCAGTAAAAATACATGAAACACATTATGCACTCGAATGTGATTGGGCAGTGCCAATCTATAGGCTACTGGTCCTATTCTTTCCAATATTTGCAAAGGGCTGCAGTACCGAGGAGCCAACTTAGCACAAGAGGTCCACCTCATAGTGCTTCTTTTAGGCTTAATTCGTACATATACGTGGTCTCCTACCCTAAATTCTCGATAGGATCTTTTCCGGTCTGCATAAACCTTTTGCCTATCTTGCGCAGCTTTCAAATTCTGCCTTATTCGTTTTACCTCTACCTCCATTTCAGCCAGCATTTCCGGTCCCAACAATAGTTTTGTTTTGGGACTGCTCCAGTTTATAGGCGTGCGACATTGCCTACCATATAATGCTTCAAAGGGGCTCATTTTCAGAGACTCCTGATACCCATTGTTGTATGAAAATTCTACCAGGTTCAAGTAATCTTCCCACTTGGTGGGTTGCTGCATTACATACATTCGCAGCATGTCTTCCAGAACTTGATTTACCTGCTCTGTCTGCCCATCCGTTTGAGGATTATAAGCAGTACTAAAGTGTATCTGGGTTCCTAATCTAGAAAATAAAGTTTTTGCAAAAAGCATATGTGAACTTAACATCTCGATCTGAAATCACAGTTTTAGGTATGCCATGCAACCTAAAGATCTCCCTCATAAATATATATGCAATTTGTACCGTCTTATAGGTGGATTGCACAGGTATGAAATGGGCGGATTTACTTAATCTGTCCACCACTACCATAATAGAATAATTCTGCTTCCTTGTTCACGGTAACCCTGTGATGAAATCTAATGAGATAACTTCCCACTTCCATTCAGGAATGGGTATAGGCTGCAATAGCCCAGCAGGATGCTGATGCTCAGCTTTAACCTGCTGACACTCTAAACACTTGCTTAAGTATTCGGAAATGTCCTTACGCATTCTTGGCCAATAATAAACTTTCCTTACTGCTGTAAGCATATTTTGATATCCAGGATGGCCAGCGTAATTGCTGCGGTGAAATTCATTCAGGATTAATTCTTTAAGATTAGTGCGGTTGGGCACATAGATCTTTCCGCGAAAGTTCAACACGAGATCTTCACTCTCTCCAAACTCTGTTGCTTTGTCATGCTTTTTTTCATTCTTCATCTGCTGCCACAGAAACTTATATTCTGGGTCTCTTTGAGATTCTTCCTTCAATTGCTTCAACAGTTGGCTTTCCAACTGGTTAAAATATAGGGCAAACAGACTGTGCAATTTCCGGCTTAAAACGTCGGCAACTCTATTTTATTTTCCCTTAACATGCTGAATGTCCATGTCGAACTCACTCAGAAATGCATTCCATCTCGCCTGTCTAGAGTTTAAATCTGCTTGCTTGAAATAGCTAGTCAAGCTGCTATGGTCTGTTTTCAACACAAATCTTTTACCCAATAGATAATGCCTCCATACTCGGAGGGCGTGGACTACCGCCGTAAGCTCCAAATCATAAGCAGAATATTTCTGCTCATGTTCCTTAAGCTTCCTTGACTCGTAGGCTATTACTTTTCCCTCTTGAGTTAATACTACTCCAACTCCTTCTTTACTAGCATCCGTACAGACTTCGTAGTCTTTTGCTGGGTCAGCTACCTTCAGTATTGGTGTTGTAGTTAGAATTTGTTTTAGTTTTTCGAAGCTGTCTTGGCATTCTTTTGTCCATCTAAAATGCTTGCCCTTCTTCTGCAAAGATGTAATGGGAAAGGAAATTTTGGAGAACCCTTCTATGAATCTTCTATAATACCCAACTAGGCCCATAAATGATCTAATGTCTGCCACATTCTGAGGGACTTGCCACTCCATGATGGCTTTGATCTTTTCTGGATCAACAACTATCCCTTCAGCTGTTATGACGTGTCCCAAGTACTGGATTTCTGTTTTAAAGAAATCACACTTGCTGAATTTAGCATAAAGCTGATGTTTCCTTAGTGTTTCCAATACTATGCGCAAATGCTCCTTATGCTCTGCCTCATTTTTAGAGTACACCAGAATATCGTCAATAAAGATGAGCACAAAATTATCTAGGAATTGATAAAAATTCCATTCATCAACCTCATAAAAGTTGCTGGTGCATTTGTTAATCCAAAGGGCAGCACAACAAATTCATAATGACCATATCGAGTGCGGAAAGCTGTTTTGCTGATATCCTCATCTTTAATCCGAATTTGATGATATCCAGATCTTAAATCAATCTTGGAAAATAATTTAGCCCCTCTTACCTGGTTGAAAAAATCATCGATTCTTGGTAAGGGGTACTTGTTTTTAACAGTCAGCTTATTAAGCTGCCTGTAATCCATACACATGCGCAATGTCCCATATTTCTTTTTAACGAAAATAACTGGTGCTCCCCATGGGGACACACTTGGGCGGATATAGCCTTTGTCTAGCAATTCCTGTAACTGTATTTTTAATTCTGTTAACTCTGGCACACTCATCCTATACGGGGATTTTGATACTGGTGAGGCACCCGACAGCAACTGAATAGTGAAGTCAATATCTCTTTTGGGTGGTAATCCAGGAATTTCTTCTGGAAATACGTCCAAGAATTCCTGCACTACAGGAATATCTTCCAGCATTGGGGCTTTTTCCTTAGAATCGGTGTATCCTACTTGTATTTCATACAACTGGCATCCTTTTTGGATACACTTACCCATCTGGGAGGCTGTGATTGGTCGTATTTGCACGGGCTTTTTAACTCCTTGAACCACTTTCTGCGTACCATCTTGCATTCTGAATGAGATGGTCTTTTCCTTACAGTCTACTAATGTCCAATGTCTTTCCAACCAATCCATCCCCAATAACACATCGTACGATCCCAACGGCAAGATATTTAGATCTACCTCTATCTGTTGTTCTGCCACTTCCAGCACACAGTTAGGAACTTTCACTGTTATCTTATGTTTCGCCCCAGTGGCTAACTGTACTATCCATGAATTCCTAAATTTCTGTTCTTTTAATTTACATAATTCTACTAACTTAGGACTGATGTAACTTAGACTTGCTCCAGGATCAACCAGAATTGAAACAGGTTTGGTTAGTATTGTACCTTCAAGTTCAATCATCGTAGGCTGATAATCAGCCTGCCGATCTTCTAGTGCTGCATTGATGCGATGTACGCTACACGCCACGTCTCCTACTGTAGATGCCTCCTGCAGATTTGCTACAGTTTCACTTTTGTTCCGTCTGGGACAATTCTTATAATAGTGAGCTTCCCCACAGCCCCAACACTGTAAGGGGGGTTTAGAGTTCTGTCCTTGCTCAGGTTTACTTGACGCTTCTGTGGGCTTCTCCTCAGCTGGCCACTTGATTCTTTGATGGTTTTTCCCAAACTGCTTGCTGATTGTGTTTCGTGCTGCATTCCTGAAGCTGCTGTTTTTACTTCCCTCAAAGGTAGAGTTATTTTTCTGACCTTTCTTCGGCTGCCCGCCTTTTCCCATATCACTCTTGATTTTACTTTACTGATAACACAACCGTGCTTTTCGGATAGCCTCATCCATAGTCCGGGGGTTAACGAATTCTATCCGCTCTCTCATATGAGCAGGTAAACTACTCAAAAATCTCTGCACCTTGGCCTTCTCTTCTCGGAGGTAAGGTACATACCGCAGCAAAGAGGTGAATTTTTCCACATAATCATCCATGGTCATTTGCCCCAGCCGAAGATCATGGAACTCCTTCACTTTATCGTCATAAAATATTTCTGTCAAGTATTTATCTTTAAAGTACTGCTGAAACAGTTCCCACGTTATGTCGCTTTCATCAATGACGCATACATTCTTCACTTCTTCCCACCACAGGGTGGCTTTTTCCCGTAATTGATATATGGTCAATCTGGCCTTCAAATTGATGCTATATTCATAGACCTAGAAATATTTGTTTATATTTATTAACCAGGCTTCAGCCGCCTCTTCTGCCTCACCATCAAATGTCGGTGGCTTAATCTTACGAAATTCTCCCTGCAGTTCCACTTTTTGTCTTTTAGAGTCTTGCTGGCCAGACAAATTGCCTGACTCTGCCTCATTATAATTCCTATTTTTACTCCTCTGGGAGAGGCTCTTTTCAGTTCTGTCATCAGCATCATTCTGAGTCTGCTGGTCCTCTGGCTCCGTTGTTAATTCTTTCTCAGCACTAGGGTGTCTCATCCCCTGATTCTGTCTATCTGACAAACTTTTCAGGATCTTCTCTTGATCCTGTAACAACCTCTCATTGTCCCTCCGAACTCTTATCATTTCTTCCTGAAGTTGTTGTACCGTATTTAACAAGAATGTAGTTTGTTGCTGCTGCTCTTCAAGCAATTGGCTAGTCTTTTGGTGTTGCTCTACAGTTAATTGAACCCACATTTCCGGGTTCAAAACTGTGGGGGTTTGAGTCCCCTTAGGTTGCGATTGGGTTGCCATCGCTCTTGCTCCCCTTTGTGCACTAATCACAAGCACACTGTTAGTAGACCCTTAAGATCCCAGTGTAGCAACTAAGCTTTGATACCACTTGTCACAGTCACTCCAAAAAAATTCACACAGTAAAAATTAACATGATAAAACTTTTTTTTTTACACACAGGGTATAGGCAAAGAATACTAAATTCTGACTTGATTTAAAGAACTATTCCATCCTATCGTTTTTCTAACCATAGAACAGTACTCGACATAATGCAACTCATACACCAATGTTTGCGCAGTCATTAATTCAATCTCCAGGTGAAAATCGTAAGTCGTATCTTATTTACATTTCACATGGCATAGTGTATATGTATGCAATCATTATCGTGAGGCTAGCACATCACAAATAAATGTTCGGATAAGAATTATGGTGTGAGATTTGATTTTCGCCGGTCTCGAGTTTTCCAAAACTGAAATAGGCGCGCCAACCTTTAGTACTCAACCTTGCGAGGTGGTAAGCCTTGCCACCTGTTACACTGCTCTTTATCCACGGCAGGCACCTCGACTTTGATGCAAAAGATGTACAGGGGTATTAACTTCTACAGGACAGGTGTATTCACTGCTCGGGATTTCTCGATATGAGCAGAGGAAACACCCACGGAACAAAATTCACAACCTATCGGTTAGACCGTTCATTTTCCCTTTCTCTTTCGCCTCAGAATGTCGAGCGTCGTTCTGCAGGAGAACCTCTGGACGAGGTAAGATAGCCTGGGCGACCTTTCAACATTTAAACTGCATCTTGACTTAGTGATAGTTCTAATACTCTGTCTGGGATTTTTTTTTCTCCTCCTCTGAGAATGTCTCTCGATGGTTTCAGATATCCAACAGTTGGTGGATTCCCAACTTGCCATGGCGCGACCCTCTCATGCTTCGATCATGGACTCCAGTTGCAGTGCTTCTTCGCTGGAACCCACAGGTATGGAATTCGAGTTTATATTTCTTTAATGCCATTCTTCTCTTAACTTCTTACTGGAATGCCAATTTTCAACTTACCCGTTTTTTACGTTTCTCTAGGTTTTCACTCGGCCAGGAGAGACAAGTTCCCTCTCAACAGGTAATATTCGAACCCGCACACATCTTTAACACCTAATGATCTAGCCTAGACAGATTCGCGCAATCCCTCTTTAATCTAACATGCTGCTCTCTGCGCTTTTACAGGTTTGATTAAAACCCTAAACTCCGCTCCTCGGCCTTCATCTCAGTTCTGGCTCTATTAATTCATTTCTAGAACCTCATGCAGGTGCCCAGGTCAGTAGATGTTTAGACACTAAGGCTCCGAGGGCTTGCATCAGCTCATAGCATGTTTTCAGGGTTAATCTTGTGTAATAATTTCTTATTATCGTTCTCAGCTGTAATAAAGAGTCGAACATTATGTCAACTTGTATAAACGATATTTTTCTTTTCTTCTTCCAGCCGGTCTAAGTTACGGCTGTGGAATTTTCATCATGCCAGACTCGCTTAGAGAAGTCCTGATTAAATTGGGTTTATTACTTCCATTCTATCTTTTAAGTGTATAATATCATTCAGGTGTGTTTATGTAATAGATCTTCTCTGCTCGCAAGGGTTTTAACTGTACTTTCTCTAACTTTCTCTTTGTTGGTTGCCCGCGAAAATACTTCCGCCGGAACTGTATTCTCGTTTTTTTCTTGGGAATACTAAGCATTTCACCCTGTTCAATATATTTCCAGTTTTATCATAATCTAAATTTGTAGTTACCATTCTGTAGAGAAATGTTAATGAACTAAGTTCTATGGCACAAATGTAAATTCATATTCTATTGAACATAATGCATATATTTTTGTATCAAACACATGTGTAATTTATTTTCTTTGCGCCAACAGTCATTATAAGCACTCCGGCTTTACATGTAATTATATTTGTATTTTCCTTCTTATAATTTGTTGAATTTTCCCTCACATTTAACGAAGGGTTTTATTTGTTATGAACGCTACTAGTTCGACTACTGTAATGAGATAATACTCTATCTACGAATTCCCTTAGGTTGAATAGCGCCAGTTCGCCAGTTAAGGGCTGCGTATAGTATTAATAACTCATGAACAGGAACAGGGATGGTTCTTCCAACCAACCCAGCTCCACGAGTTCAGTTTGGGCCTTTTTCTCCTGGTTACAGTTGTGTCATTGTCTATTTTCTTTAATATAGTACTCTATATTCTCTCATTTTAGGTCACATGCATATGGCAGTCTCATCCCCATCTTTTCATTAAAGAATACGAGTTTATTTTAATCACCACAATTCGTTGCAGAGTACCACAAATATTCTAACTTCCATGCATTTTTATTTTTTCTCAAAAATTCAAGAAGATCTTTTGCTGTAAACGAAAATACAAATTTTCTGGTTCTACTCGTACAAAGATAGGAGAACAAGGTAATCATTTCCAGTAAAAAGGAAACAGCGTTGCTGTTCCTATTTGAAAACCACTAGCTTAGCCTACATTGCACTTTTAAAACAAAATAAATATTATCTGTCTCCTACGAGAAGCTACCTCCACTTCATAGTAGACTTCTCTTCACAGGCAATTAGCAACCGCCTATTATTCACGACCTTACACAAACTTTGTATCAATTTGTTCTTGCTACATAACACTCTTTGTTCGGAGTATGTTTACAAACAGACCTATTCCCTTTAACATTTTAACAACCAAAAATAACAGATAGCTAAACTGCAGTTTACTGAGTTCCAGACTGTAAAATACTTATCTGATCTGGATAAAACTCCTTTTTTACTGTGGTCCTCCCAACCTTCAAGAGAGGCAATGACGTCCTCCTCTCACCCCCGATCTCTAGAACTAGGACAGTGCCACATGTAACAGTGGATAATTTACTTCTGCTGTGACTTCAGGATGGCCAAATCCAATCACTAGACAGTTATACTAGTTCATAAGGGTTACAAAAGTTAATTTCAACTGGTTCTCCACCCAGCTCTAGAAATACTTCACCCTCAGCTCCAAATGTACAGAACCCCTACCCTTCTTCTGGAATTCCTTTTTATCCCAGAGGGTAGGTAACTGTTTTCCAACTGTTCCCAACCACTTCCTATTCTTAGAAACTTCACCAACAGTCTAAGGGTTTTCTTTTTCATTTTCTGTTTTCATTTTTAACTCAGTAACAAAAATAATACTTTATGTCATAAGCAATTACCATTAAGTTTTTTTTGTCGAGAACAATAAAAGAAAATAAAACCAAAAAGAACAATTTAAACCAATAGTCTTTTAACTAATTGTAACTAATTTGTCTCTTAATGAGGGTGTCACAAAAGATATATGTGCACTTTTATTTAAATATTTATATTTAAATTACAATTACATTAGTTTCTAAATATATATATATATATATATATATATATAACCCCTTATATTTATTTTATCTGACGTGGGAGGTGGGCCCCGTTAGGATTCACTACTTTTTCCAGTTGACGCCTATTATTGTTTACTTCTAATCAGATGCGGACATTCTTACAAATCAATATAGGAGGTAAAAATTTTACCCGAAGTTCACAAAAAAATAAATGCTGTCATGTTGATCAATACATTTAAATTTAACAAATGACTCAATCATATATGTGCATTTTTATTATTTACATTTAAATTACAATTACATTAGTCTATATATATATATCTAAATTATAAAGATTTATGATTGAGATTTAATATTATAATAATATTAATGGTTTCAATCAATTTTGAAAATTTAAATCTTTAGAAATAATTCAAAAACATAATTGGTAAACTTATTAATTTTAGATAATTTATAATAGGAAAACATGTTATAAATGATATTTGAATTTAAATAGGGAAAATATATATTCTAAGTATTTTTATTTAAATTTTAAAAATTTATGATAGAGATTTAATATCATAATGATATTAATTGTTTCATTGAATTTTGGAAATTTAAAGGTTTAAAAACAATTCAAAAACATATATATATATATATATGGGGAGAAAGCATTTGGATGTATTAACCCCCTAATCGTTAAACTCTTAATTAATGATCCCCAAATTTTTTAAGTTTTAATCTGGATGCACCCATTAATCCTTAACCATTAAACCCTAATTTATTAACACAATACCTCCTAACTCATGCAATTGAATGAGTAACCAATTAACTCACTAACCTTGAAATCATCCTAATAACCCCTAACCTACTAACTTAATTACATTCTAACCCACTAATTGAGAAACCCCTAACTCACCAAAGAAGTAAACACATAATCATTATTACAGTAGCCTCTAACTAACTAATCAATTAACCCCCTAAGTCACTAACCAAGAACACCCTTAACCATGATAACACCAACACCAACCAACAAACCTATAAACTCATGAACCCCTAACCCTTAACCACTGACCATTAACCCCTAACCATTAACCTAGTAGCACAAAAATATTCAAATCAATAACCAATAACCCATAATCCAATTACTTAATAATTAACTAATATTTATTTAAATAAGACTTAGGACACTAACCAATAACTCATGACTCAACAAGGCACTTACCCTTTTAATCACTTACTTAATAACACTCTAATCACTATCCATTTAATCCCAAACATACTAGCCCATAACCCCCAACTCTTAACTCATAAGTAACCAATAAACCTATAACCCCAAACTCCCATAACTTCAACCTACTAACTACATGCCTTTAATCTACCAATCCTTTAAACCTTAAAACTTTTCCACTAACCTCCTAAATCTTAAATTTTATCTAAATAATATTTTTAACTTTTAATTTTTAAAATTACGAAAACATAATTTTAAAAATACTCATCTTACATGGTATTAACTTTTATTATATATATATATATATATATATATATATATATATATATATATATGTATTATTCAACCACACAAAGTTTGAAAATGGGGTGAGTAGATAAAACATTTTCCCACCATTTAGATGTTTAAATTGAATAAAATAATAGAATAAGAAAAATTATTTTAGTTTCTCCAAACAATTGCACTATGTGCATGAAATTGGAGCAGTGAACATGGTCTTTCTTTTCATAAATATGTTTTCTTGTATACATGGTCTTCAAATGAATCAATTCATGGAAAATATGTCTTTCTGTTCATAAATCTATTTGGTTGTATCTGTCAAATGAATCAATTCACGGAAAATACGTCTTTCTGTTCATAAATTTGTTTGGTTGTATTTTTGTTCATAAATCTGTTTAGTTGTATTTCACCGAAATATGTTTGGTTGTATCCGTCAAATGAATCAATTCACGGAAAATACAATATGTTTGGTCGTCAAATAAATTAATTCACGAAAAATATGTCTTTTTTTCATAAATTTGTTTGGTTGTATTTCACAGAAATCTGTTTGGTTGTATCTGTAAAATGAATCAATTCACGGAAAATATGTTAAATTTTGCAGGATGTTTACTAAAATTAAAACAAAACCACTAATTCTCTAAACCAATCCTATACAATTCAGAATCTAAATATACCAAGTGCACCGACAATTTTCTATATATTTTTTAAAAAATAATAATTCATAGTTATAAGTTAAATATTCATTTAAATTACATAAAATATCACTTTTTTTTTCCTCTATATTAATCTTTCCTATGTTATTGCTTTACAGCGTTTCCTTTGCAACATATAGTGCAATTGCTAATTATGTCTTGTTCATATGTATAACGGAGTAGCTCTCACAACACATATTCGTTTTCAACCTATTCAAGAATCCGTTTTACATAAAACCAATTCTTTATTTTCTTGATTTAAAAAGTGAAAATATATTTACCATATAAATTTACGTAAGAGTTCTGTTACATAATTAAAAATTTATAAAAAGAAAATCTATATTTTAATTAAAAAACTAGTATACTGTAATTTTAAATTATATATATAAAGTTATTTTACTCAACATGACGACAAATAAG
Source organism: Pinus albicaulis (assembly GCA_034641835.2). Lineage (NCBI taxonomy): Eukaryota > Viridiplantae > Streptophyta > Pinopsida > Pinales > Pinaceae > Pinus > Pinus albicaulis. The sequence goes on from CM076580.1 coordinate 78,060,393, forward strand.
TATGGATGCTTCATCTTTATTATATACGAATTTTTTTTTTTTTTTTAAATGATGACAGGTATCTCACCTAACATTGTGACAAATAAGCATGGATTCTTCCTCTTATTATATAGGTAATTTTTATTTTTTTTTAAATGATGATGGGTATCAAACCTAAAATTGTGACAAATATGCATGGATGTTTCTTTGCTCAGTTTAGTGACAGAAAATATAGAATTTTTGTTACTGTTTATATAAGTTGAATAGATTGATCAATTAAGTTACAGTTCAAAGAATCTATAGTGGATAAGTTTTATAATTGTATTTCAAAATAGTTATTGCTAAATACTCTTATAAATCTAATTATCTTATAATTTTTGATTAAATTAATAATATAAAATAGCGAAAATGACTACAACTTAAGCCATTCAAGAAAACCTCTCATTCATAATCTTAATCTTTAATATTCTTTTCCTCTCCCTCCTCTATTATTAATCTAATTTCTTCTTTAAATCTTTTACTACCACTCTTTCTGCCATGTTTGTATGCTTTTCATCTTATTTTATTTTATTAATCTCCCCATTTATCTCCATTATTAATTCTAGAAAAAACGCCTCAAAATTTCAATTTAATCATATGTTTAATCTCAAACAAATATAATTTAATTTCATCCCTCCCCTTCCTCATTCCTAATTTTATATTTACTAATATCCCCAAACCTCTTTTAACCCTACTCTTTATGCTTCATATTTTATTATTTAATTAATTATTCTTAACTATCAAATAAATTAAATCTCATCCCTCCCCTTCCTCATTCCTAATCTTATATTTACTAATATCCCCAAACCTCTTTTAACCCTACACTCTATGCTTCATATTTTATTATTTAATTAATTATTTTTAACTATCTAATAATTTTATTTAAATATTCATAATTTCTTATTTATTTTTTCAAATTTTTAATTGGTGACTTTCCATTTTTAATTTAAAATAAAAATTTATTATTTAATATTAATCTCAATTTTAATTCATTTATTTTTCATTTCAATTTTCTCATAAATTCCTTTTACCTATGAAATCAAAAATTAATATTAATTTTACTTCATTTATTCCTAATTTAAATGTTCTCCAACATTCCTTTTCACATATGCAATATGAATTTATTGTAAAGTAATGTCTAGTTCGTATGCTTCAATATAATCCTTCTTGTATTTTTTTCTAATCATTCTACTTTATTTAGTATCTGAGAATGGGTAAAATGTTTATTCTAAAAATTAGACACAATCCTCATACTACACAAACAAAAAAAACATAATAATGTTACTATAAACTATATTATATTAAATTAAATATTTCAAATATTATTTTATTTTAATATTAATTTAATTTATAAAAAATATTATTAAATTAAAAATGAGTAACATTTACATTTATTTGTGAATCTTATTTTATTAATAAGAAATAAAACATTATATGTTTAAGCCCTCTCTAGTAAAGACACACCAAGTAAAATTATATTAGATAGTCTCAATGAATCTTATTTTATTAATAAGAAATAAAAAAATTTATGTTTAATCCCTCCTCTAGCAAAGACAGACCAAGTAAAACTACATTAGATAATCTTGATGAGCACATTGAGTCATTATAAAGACAAAGAGAAGAAAGAGAAAATCATTTTTAACTAGAACTAACGACAATGCTCGATAACAACCACAAATCATTAGAAAAGAAAATAATCACACTAAAAATTGAACGCCAAGAAATAAAAGATAAAATTCAATAAATAGAACATAGTAAACAAACAATGGTCAAAGAAAATGATGCCATGAAAAGCGAGATTAAAAATCTAAAAGAAAAACTACATAATAACTCAGCCCTAAATAACACAGAAAATAACTTAGATATTAAACCCATCAAAGAGGAAATTAATAAATTAATTGTTCTCGACCATGAGAGCCACAAACGATCCTTATATATTATAGTTGCAAGTATAGAAGAAAAAAACAATGAAAAAACATTAGAAATGGTTAAAGAACAATTAAAAACAAAATCTCAAATTGAAACAACTTATTTCACAGAAGCAATAATTGTCAAAAAGATACTTGAGCATAAACAGAGATTCACCCATGTGAAGGTTAGTTGTCATGAACAAAAACTGGATATACTCAAGAAATCCCCATGTGTAAAAGGAAAAAAAATATTTGTAAATGAATATCTCATTTCAGAAGACCAAGCTGAACTTAGGAAATAACTCCAAAAGGTTAAAGATGCAAGAAAGGTCAGGAAATAGGCATTTATTAGTAATAGGAAAGATATTATTAGAGATAGAGTCTCAAGCATGAGTGATAAATAGGGATTCGTATCACTCTGGATCTTCTTCTAGAAATGTTGTGTCTTTCCATGGTATAAACGTCCTATGTTAAATTTGGATCCCGAGCGATATTGACCTTATTCTCTTAGTTGAATCATGGGATCATGATGAATCCAAGGTCCCTCACCTTGACAGTTTCACTCTTTGGTATGGTTGGAATAAGAAATCCTCTCACAGGGGTTTTTGTGGTATAGCCTGCTATATAAGGAACAATTTTTCCTCTCACATCCGACTTCATAAAGTCAAGCCCTTCAATCCATACATCTAGATTGAAATCTATGATTCTACCAGCAATAACACATTTCTTGCAATTTGTTATTTCCCTCCTATCAACTCTACATCCTATAAGAAGAACAATCTGGATAAGGATTGTCCTTCCAATTCTTCAGAAAAATACATCTTCAACCTGAGAAATCATGGTAATATAATTTTACTGGGACACTTTAATGCTAGAACTACTACTAACTAAGCCATTACATTAAGCAACAAATCTAACCATGACCCCTTGTGGCTTGATGAAGATAGCAACTTACCAAATAAATTCAAGAGAAAATCTGAAGACATTATCGCGAACTTATTCGGCATAGAGCTCCTCAAATTTGTAGTTCCCAGAACGTAATTATTTGTAATGGTATTAACAAGTGGCTCCTCTCTGGTCATATGACATGTTTTCATGCACTGGGTAGCAGTGTCGTGGATTATGCAATTTCTAACATCCTCATCCTCAACCATATTACAAAGTTTGAGCTTATTAATGGATTCGAGCCTAACTCTTACTACATACTTCTATCTCTATCCCTCAATCTTGCTATGCATATCATCCACATGCAGGAGACCAATGCAATAAAAATAAAAATTCGCTTTAATAGAAGTAAAACCGACCTCTTCTTAAGGGATTTAGAGATGGATTTAGGCCCCATCAATTATAATAATAACATTGATCAAATTTATTACCATTTCAGTAATATCCTCTTCAACACCTTTAGAATTTTTTCTAATGATATTTCGTTTAATCAGTCTAATAGAACCTCCAATCCATGGTATGACAAAGATTGCAAAATTTTTAGGAAAGCGATCAAAGACGCTCCTAATGAAATCATTAAGATGAAGAATATCAATATATGCAAAAATATCATCAAGAGGAAGAAAAGATCATATATTAATAAAATACAAAATTATCCTCTCCACCTTTCTAAAGTCACACCCAAAATAGTTTGGCTGAATATTTTTGTCCGTAAAACCAAAGATATTCATTCTATCCCCTTAGAAAACAAGGAAAAATATCTTAAGAAGTTGAATGACTCTCCAAACACTATGGGCACCACCTTAATCACTCCAATTAAGGAGGATGTATTCTCTGATGACAACATTGAGTCTGCTATTAATAAGCTCGCTAATGGGAAATCTAAACATATTCAAGGATACCAAGCTGAGATCCTTAAATTGGGAAGATCTATCCTCATTTATTATATCCACAAGCTTCTCAATTTGCCTCTAACGCATGGCTTTCCTCAGCTTTGGACACAAAGCCGTATTGTACCTATATTAAAAAATTGGGACAAGAGTATTCCATCAAACTACAAGACCATCATGGGTAGGCATATCCTTTCCAAGCTTTATGGGATTATTTTGGAGAAGAAGCTTAGCCTTTGGATTGAAAGCCAGGGAAAAAGAGCTAAAGGACAAGATGGTTTTCGGAGACATCACTAGACTATTGACCATCTGGTCATTCTTACAATCTCTCTGATCTCTTCGGTTTCTTTATGGAATTTAGAAAAGATTTCAACACTGTCCCTCGAGATAAACTTTCTGAGAGACTTAAGGAGATCATGATCCCTCCTTCGTGATGGAAATGTGGGTGCAGGCATTAAGGAGAGCTGTTCAAATTTAGTTACAATGCTTTCTAATTCATGAGGAATTAGTTCCTGGTCCTTGTTTCCACTCTCGGTCATCAAACTTTATTAATTTTGTTTGATAAAACTAATAAAAATACATGCAGAAGGGTGAAAATGTGAAGTTGGGTTACACGTTTTGCCCTTTTTTGAGAAAAAAGCTTTCATTTTTTTCTATTCTTCAACTTTCTACAAACTATAACAATTTTTCTGTTTAGAATTTCATTTTGTGATAATAATAAAAGTTGTCAGAAATTTTGTTAGCTTTCTATTACTTATTTTTTGAAATTTTTTTATGCAGATTTGATATGTCAACTTAGCGTTTCTTTGAGTTTGTGTTTCTTAACAATCAAAGGATTCATAAGAAGCCATGTTAATATGCAATGTTGTATTCTTTGAAAATTTCTGTTTTTGAGAAAACAAAATTTGTTACAACAATCTAGAGAGAGTCTAATTCGGTTTCGTCATATTTACGAAGCCAATGGATGCATATCGTAATTACTAGAATTTTTTGAACTGGTCCAATATGAAAAAACTGCATATTTTGGAAATGTTTCGCGACGCAACAAATTTCTTAACATATAATTTATAAAATAAAAATATAAAAGCTACCCATTAGAGATGAGGGACCAATGTAATGCCCCATAATTTTTTCAATTTTTTTTACAATGTATTTTGGGAGATACAGAATTTTGATTTCACTGAATCACAATGACCCTCAGAAACTGTTTTCACCCATTTTATTAGAAAATTAATTAAAATTAGTAAATGTTTATGAAATTCCATAAAAGTTATATTTCCTGAATGTAGATTCAATTTTGAAAATGCTTGTCTTTGTTTTGACAGTTAATTCAGAATGTTTCATGGAGTTTAATCAATCCAAAGTTGCAGAAACGTCAACCTACGTAACTTGTGTCGCGTTAGTTCGGCCAAACTATTTTTTGCACCAATGGCCAGCACAAAATGCTCTCCTCAGATTTCCTAAACAAGATCTCCAAGAAAAAGTGGGGAATTCCCCCATGAGAAAACCCTTGCACTAAACAGTGTAGTGAACTTAGCTAAACAAGCAAAGTATGCAAAGAAGTCTAAACAGACCAAGAAGCAAAAGTCCCCTTTTATCCTTCAGAAACATTATAACTCACTTTAAACCAATGTTAAACCTTTCGGAATGAATATTTAACAACCTTCGGCAATGTAATAATTTACTTTGAGAAAATGCTAAACCTTGGAGACAATGTTTAAACCCTTTTGGGTCCCCTTATACATTTGAAAACATAATGATACACTTAAAAAATATTTAACCCTTTCGGCATCATATATCCAGATTTCAAACCTTTTAATAAAACTCTGTTGAATAAACTATTGGGTCCATACCTTTTTAAAGCTCCGCATAATTTCCAACATGACCACCGTTGGATCTCCCACAGATATGATCGGATGACTATTCTAGTCAATCAACCCTAGTGACTTATCGCTCCAAAGTAACGTGAAATTGGTGTTTTTAACACTGTGACATGTCATGATCCGATACGTTCACGTTCAAAATGAAAAAAAACCACTCACAACCCAAAATCGGCGCGACAACAGTGTCTGGTTTCTTGAAAACTGCTTTTCTGCAAAATTTCATTTCCAATCGCGTTTAAACACAGATTTTCACTGCGTTCCTATTATCCCTTTGGTTTCTCTTGGAAACCTCTCTTTCCGCTGCACAAATCAATAACCATAGATAAATTATCACTACCCGATCCCAAGCAAAGAAACAAGAATTCCCTCGATTTCCTCTAAATATTTTACACAGAGATTTAATACATGTAAATTCTTCTTCGCACAAAAGCTAGTCACGCCCAATTACTACACAGAAAAACATAAATCCAATGGATTCAAAGGGATGAAACCCTCTGGGAATTTTCCAAGAAACAACAGATAAATAAATTCTCTAAATTTTATTCACTTAGAGGAAAAATCCTCTCAATCAAATCTTCTACGGCCCAATTCGATTTTCTCCTTCTGAGAGGTTACAATTTATAGGTTTTACATAACAGTTGACCTCTTCTTGAGGATAAAACTCCCTTAACTTTAGATAAAATCTTAATTACATAATATCTTCCCTAAATCTATCAACTGAAAGCTAAATATGCTGAATCTAATCTAAAACTGTTAATATTCCTATATACTAGTTCAACCCTATCTAATACAACTGTAAATTGACAGCTAAAGGTACCAACACCTTTTCTTGTAAATTTTTTTGGATTTTAGGAATAATTATTGAAGCCTTTTGTCTGTAAGCCTCATGCCCCTGCATCAGACTCCTGAGGACAAAAATCTTCATGGGCTCCTGTCCATGAGCTCCTCCACAGAACTGCCCAATTTCTGTAGCATATTTTCTGTCATCCAGGTAGCATCCTCAATTAGCTGATCCTTCCACTTGATTAAATATTGAAAATACTCCTGTCCCCTGGTTTTCTTAAACACTTTCCTGTCTAAGATCCTCTCTGGCTATAATGTATTTGTTGTGGGTAACTGTTTTACCCAGTTAATTTTTTCTCTGTCTTTTGGTCTGTCATCTGTGCCGCCATCTTCATATCTGTACAAATCAGCAGCATTGAATATTGGAGATATTCCAATATCAGATGGTAATTCAATTTCATAAGCATTTGCAGAAAAATTTCTCAATATCCTGCATGGTCCTATCTTTTTGAATTTTAACTTGTTATACTTCCTCTTTGGAAATATTTCTTTTCTTAAGTGTGCTAAAACAAAATCACGAACTTCAAAATTAACTTCTATTTTTCTCAAATCTGCTCTGTTTTTGTACTGGATGCTACTATCTTGTAGCTGTTGCTTTACCTTTTCATGTATTGCTTGAATTTCGGAAGAAAACTCTTCTCCTTCAGCACTTCTCATTTCTGTTTTTCCCAAGTTCCTCAATTCAGATACTCCTCTTGGGTGCATTCCATAAACTATATGGTATGGACTATGTCATGTACTTCTGTTAGGTGAGTCGTTATATGCATACTCTGCTTGTGGTAAAATATGATCCCACTATTTAGGATGTTCTCCTGAAAGACTTCTCAAAAGATTACCCAAACTCCTGTTAACTACTTCAGTCTACCCATTAGTCTGAGGGTGATAAGCTGAGGTGAAACTTAGTTTAGTACCAAGCTTCTTCCACAATTTCCTCCAAAAATGACCAACAAATCTGGTGTCTCTATCAAAGATAACACTTTTAGGAAACCCATGTAATCTCACAATCTCCTTGAAAAACAAATTGGCAACATGAGTAGCATCACTGGTTTTATAACATGGAATAAAATGTGCCATTTTTGAAAATATGTCAACCAACATAAATTGCATCATTCCCTCTCTGTGCCTTAGGCAATCCTAAAAAAAAAATCCATACTTACCATATCCCAAGGTCTCTCTGGAACAAGTAATGGAATGTACAAACCTGCATTTTTACTTTTCCCTTTTGCATATTGACAAATTTTACAATTCTTCACATACTTTTCTACTTCAGATCTTATCTTTGCCAAAAATAAAAATGAATTAGTTTCTCATAAGTCTTATGAACACCAAAATGTCCAGCAAGTCCACGATTATGTTTTTCCCGGATTAAATTTTCTCTCATAGAACAATTTGGTATGCACAACTGATTTCTTTTGAACAATAAACCATCTTGCAAGAAATAATCTAACCACTAACTTCTGTCTATCAAAAAAGGATTACAAAATGCTTCAAATTCTTCTTTTAAATCCAAATCTGTCTGATAGAGTTCTTTAATAAAATCAAAACCTAACACTTGAATTTGAATTTCTTGAACAAGAATGCTTTTTCTACTCAAGGCATCAGCAACCTTGTTTTCTTGACCACTTATATGATTCAATACAAAGTTAAAAATTTGAAGATATTCAACCCATTTTGCATGTTTTTGATTCAATTTAGGTTGTTGCATAATATACTGTAAAGCATGATTATCTAAATATAGCACAAATTCTTTAGACATTAAATAATGTCCTCACTTCTTCAATGACTGTAAAATTGCATAAAATTCCTTGTCATAAGAACAATACTTCCTTCTAGTCTCATTTAGCTTCTCACTGAAATATGCTACAGGTCTATCTTCTTGACTGAATACAACTCTGATAGCTTCCCCACTGGCATCACATTTCGCTTTAAATGGTTTGTTAAAATCAGGAAAAACTAAGATAGGTTTCTCAGTTATCTTTTACTTCAAGAACTGAAAATTCCTTTCAACTTCAGGAGTCCACTTGAATGGTTGTTTGTCTTTCTTTATGGTTTCAATGATAGGTGCATCGATCTTACTAAAATTCCTTATGAATTTTCTATAAAAACTAGCAAGAGCATGAAAAATTCTTACCTCAAAAACACTTTTAGGTGAAGGCCACTCCACAATTTCCTTTATCTTCTCTAGATCCATTTTTAATCCTTCGGCAGAAACAACAAAACCTACATATACCAATTCTTCTTTCATGAATGAACATTTCTTTAAATTTACCAGTAACTTCTCTTGATGTAACTTCCTCAAGATATAATTAAGATGTCTCAGGTGTTCTTATTTTGTTTTGTTGTAAATTAATATATCATTCAGATATGCTATTGCAAATTTACCAATAAATTCCTTTAATAGTTCATTCATAAGCCTCATAAATCTGCTAGGTGCATTTGATAAACCAAAAGGTATTACCATCCATTCATATAATCCCTCATTTGTTTTAAAGGATGTTTTTGTAATATCCCTCGATTAAGCCACCATAAAAAATCTCGTAAAATGAGAGTTGTTAAATAATTAAATATTATTTATTTTTGTATTGATATTACATGAATAATATTCTTGTAATTCTTGATTACAAGAATATTTGGAGAATTATTTCTTAATTATTTTATTTATAAGAATTTATATTATTCTATGGAAATAAATTATATTTGCAAGTTGGTATATTTTATGAGTTTTAGAAATAATGAGTAATAGCTTTGGTTTTAGAAATAATGAGTAATAGTTTTGGAAAAAGTATGGATAAGTGATATTTTGCTCATAAGGAAAAAGAAAATATACCTTTAAAAATAAAAGCATGAGAGATTTATGGATTTCTTTTATGATTTAGAAAAATCAGATTTATGGATGCTTTATGGAATGATTTTATGATTTAAAAAAAAATCTGGAATGCTTTTATGATTTAGAAAAGCTGGAATTCTTTTATGATTTAGAAAAAGCTGGAATTGTTTTATGATTTATAAAAGCTATTCCATTTTATTAATTCTATTTATTATAAGCCTATGAGAGAAATAGAGAAGGGGAATGGGAGAATACATGGAGAATGGAGCCAACGAAGAGGAAGAGAGTATTCCAAGCATGCATCAAGAGATAAGTAACCATATTCTGTGAAAATCATTTTGTTTGCATATGGGCCATGATGATATAATGAATGAATTTATTTACAAGAAAAAATTCATGTGATAAATAAATAAGATTAATTATTTAGTAAACCTCTATAAAATTTTGTTCATAGAGGAATAAGTGTGTTATTCATTGAATTATGAGAATAATTCATGTGTTGTGAATTGATAAAAGATTTTCATGGCTAAATAATTCTGTGAATTGCATGAGTTATTAGAATATAGGGTCTATATATGAATTTATATCTCCCAAACCGAAATATATATGAAAAAAGTGAAAGAGGCTTTTGTAAAAGAGGATGTTATAAAAATTGGTTTCCCATGTCTCGAAAATCATGTCCTAAATGGATGTAAAATAACAGGGAATTAATTATTATTTAAATCTAGAAAAATGAGCTCCAAAGATTCATTTGAATATTCCAAACTGTAACACCTATATAAAACCCAAGAGAGGTTATTTTTAATGAACCCATTAGAAACATAAACCTCTTTTGGTTTTCTAAAAATCGTTTCCATTTGGTTGGAAACCGTGTCTAAATTTGATGACAAAAATAGGAAATTATTTAATATTTAAATCTGGAACAATGGGAATCAAAGATTCATTCAAGTCTTAAAAACCATGACACCTGTGACAAAAATGAGAGAGGTTATTATTATTATGTATGTTCCAAACAAAAACAACTTTTGATTTTATGAAATTCTATTCCATATGTTCACAATACGCATCCAAATTGGATGACTAAAACAGGAAAAACAGAGTGAAACATAGTGCTTCCATTTCATTTTTCAATAAGATAAGAATAATTGTTTATGTACATATAGACATAACAATTATGTTGATAATTATTTACAAGGAATTAATTTATATAATTACCAAGTATGTTCTCATGATGCATATTCATTAAAACTTAAAGAGAAATATTGGACTCCTGAAAAGAATATGTGCTTAGGTGCACATGAATAATTATCTAGTATATTTGATCTACTAGAAATTATTGTGTGATTTTACATCCATGGGGAGTTGCATTCATGTAAAAATATATAAATAACTTATAAGTGAAATGATAAGAAAATGTTATCTATTTCATGCATAATAGCTATTGAGTTGTCTATATTTTGGAAAAAGAATAATTAAGGTGTTAAATTCCTTGGAAAATAAATATGTATATTTTTATGCAATGAAGCAATTATTGGGTTACAACTCTTCAAAAAGAATAGAAGAGAAAAATATATTCTTGTATGCATTATTGGATTAGATTCTTAAGGAGAAAAAATAGTAATCACATGCTTTATTATGTAAGATTATTTAGAGAAACATATATATGCTTGCATGCATGGAAAAGTATATTTTTGGGATTAGATATTTTGGATGAGAGGGAAATGTCCCTTTGCATGCATGAAAGAATAAGTGGTATGTGTTTAACCCCTTGAAAAATAAATCTGTTTGTTTTTCCATCAAATATTTATTTAGTTTCTTTTGGAAAGAAATATATGTTTTACATGCAATAAATTATAGCTAGTATGTTAAATTTGTTTGAAATAAAGTTGGCATTGTTATAAGTATAGCCAATGTGAATAACTATTGTGTGAAAAATATATCTTTGGAAAAGAACATGCAATCATAGGCATAAGCATAGAATCTATTGTGTTAATCCCTTTGGAAAAGAAAACATAAGAATAGACAAAAAGGAAATTGCTTGTTGGGATAGTTATCTTGAAAGCTTGTTATGCATTTTCATGCACAATATTATTATATAGTATGTTATCTTTCCTTTGGAAATAATATGAAAGTGCATGCGAGATTTTTTTAGGGGTTGCTAGAAAGATGATGCTTGATAGTGATTTATTTTCTACTAATGCATGTGAAATGATGCTAAAGAAGGCATTTCATGTCAACTTGGTTATGTTTTATACATGAATAGAAATATTAGTTGAAGTGTCACAAATAGAGATTTCTTATTGGTTTATTAATATTTTATCTAATCATGATATCAAGTGTGCTGATGACAACAATGGCACGAAAGAAGGATGACTTGAGAAAAGGATTTTTCAAGTTTAACATTGTGGAGGATAAAGAGTTGTTAGTCCATGCAGGTTTACTAGGTCCAATTGCATGATGACCCACTGAAGGAAACAACCTTATTACAAAGGTAGAGATTGATGATTCGTGGGTAAATGGTATCATGATGATTGTAATAGCTTATAGCTAGTTATGTTTCATTTAAGATTATTTTTCTATGTAATTTTTATGAAAATGGTCAAGGGATGGACTCCCTTATAACCATTGAGTGAGGGGTGAAAACCCTCACGAGCGTTTAATAATAAAATTAAACGTTTGCTGGTTTTCACCCTACGGGGTTTCCAGGGTATATCGGTGTCTATTTATGTGACTGTTCATTGTGTCATTTTCATGATGTTAATTTATTTCATGATGTGATGTTTATATTATCAATTAGGTGATGCACTAATTGAATTAAAATGATCATGAGATCGATACATAGTTATAACAGGAAATTTAAGTTAATATTCTAAAACAAGGACAATTAATGGTTGTGTAAGTCACTATGATTTTTATTAAATATTTCTCTAACTGATGATCATGGTTATTCACATGGTTAATGTGGAAATATATAATGTAATTTATAAGGTTACATATTCATAAATGTTGAAAAAAAATTCCTAACTCCATGCATTTTCCTGCGAGGTTATCGGGGTATGTTACAAATGGTATCAGAGCAAAAGGTTGCAACACTAGCGCCTTTTGGGAATCATTATGAAACGAAGAAGTAGAGGTATGATGCTAGTGGGCATCACTCAGGTATGATTTTAATTAAACTTGTAGTATACTAAAATTAACATGCGTTGCATGATGCATGATTAATGACTGCATGAAAGAGTAGAAAGTTAAAATGTTTGTTTAAAAGTTGTGCTCATGAAATTTGAATATGGATGTGGGTAAAAGACAATTAAACCTCTATTGTACCTATGAACCATCCTGAGCACTCACTATTTATAGTGCAGATTAATTACTAGCCTTTGCATGCATAATATTAGAAAAATGATTATGGTGCATAAGAAAACAAAAAAAGGGGAAAAATATAGCTAAAGTTACCATGCACTTCCTATAAAGAATGAATACATGTATGGTTGGTGTGATAACTAAATAATTTAGAATTTGGGGTTGACCCTGAAGAGGACAATGGAATGTTGAAAACAAAATATATATATATTTGAATGAAACTCTTTAGTTGTTAAAATTAAGCAATGAGTTAAGTAGAACTCACATAGTGAACTTAAATTCAATGAAAGACTCATAGTAGCATAATTGTGGGTTCTCTCTCTTCATTTAGATTTGTAAAGGAAAGTTGCATTCCATGAGTTCGAAATAAATGAGATCCAAAGTTTTGTTGTTTTAAATAATTGCATCCGTGGAAGTTTTGGATGTGATTCATCTTAACATTAATGGGTTTTAATACCTTGAGATCATGTAACCATTGTGTTGACACCAATAAAAATATATGTTCAGACATGGATCCATAATTTGGTTGACTTTCCTGATTAGACTCTCCTATAGGGATTGTTGATTGTGTTGTTTGCAGAAATTTTACCATTGATGATATGAATATGATTCATGCTATTCTATAAATTCTAGTTTTACTATCTCTCTGATAATTTAAACATATTTATGGAAATTTATTTCATGACCGCTAACTTTTCTCCCAATGGCAGTAGACTGTATGCTTGCCATCTATTTGGTAGAATGTCTCATTGACCATATATTTCATGCTTGAAAATTGTTGTTATAATTCCAAGATGGATTTAGATTGCATGCTTGCAAACTGTTTGTTGTAATGTCGAATTGGTCGTAGATTGCATGCTTGCACACTATTTGATAAAAGTCTGCAGCGGTTGTAGATTACATGACTGCAAATTATTTTCCCAAAATTCCTCAATTGTTGTTGCTTACATGGCTATAAGCTAATGGTAAGGAAACAAAAAAATCACATTTTGTGTCCTAGTGTTCTATGGGACTATTAGTTCTCTACAATATTGATGGTTGCTAAGGTGAGATCTTAAATAAAGTATAATTCTATGGTATGTAAGATATCTTAATGTTTTTTTTCTAAGTTACATGATTATTATTATGTCGAAATTTGGAATGTATACCACCTATATTACATGCGATGAATTGTAGCCAATGTGCTTTGATAAATTTTGTGGGCCCCATGTTGAGGGTCAAGTATAGATGCGTGGTCTATATAAATATTCCTTTGCTTTAATGATAATATGCAATGGACAATTATGTAAATTACAGTGGATTTTTAGACATTGACTACTTTTAGACATTGAATTTTTATTGGATTCAATGGCTATGGAAGATATGATGGGATTGATGTAATGAGGTAATATTTTATTTTATTATTGAGTTAATGAATACTTTGGTTGGGGTATTCAGGATATAACTCTAGAGTTTTAGAGGACTTCTTGCCAACTTATGAAAAGCTATTGGTGGTTAAGTTAAATGTGGACCTTCCCTAAAAGTCTCCTAAAAATCCCTAGGAGAAAAGAATAAAGAGGAAAATATTAGCATAATGGGAGAGAAATATTATGTTAATGACTTAGTTGGAGATAAATACTAAGTGGGGTAAAATAAAGCACAACGGGAGATAAAGGTGTGCTTTAAAGAAAAAGAAGAATATCTTTTTTCGAAAAATATATAAAAAAAAAGGCCTAGGCAAAAAGTTTGGCAGACCTTAAAGCAGGATGTTGCTAAAAATCTGCTGGGAAGAAATCACCAAGGAATCAATGAGGTTGTTGATTCTAGTGGCAGGCAGATCTTAGCTTGGTGGGTAACTATTGGATATAGTTCACGGTTGGGTAAAATATGCTCGGTTCCTCAATAATTCCCAAAAATTAACTACGGTTATATGAAATTATGTCTATGTTCAAAATTATCTGAATATGTTGGATGTTATAATAGACTGTAAATTGCATGACTCAATTTTGTTGCATATCTTATAGTTTGCATGCATGATATATAAAATTATCTTAGCAACAATTTCGATGAAATATGTTGTGTTTGTAGGTTTTTATGAGAAAATTAACATGTCAGATATGACTTATCTATATATGCATCCATAGAGGAAATTAATTGAAATATATAGGCATCTGAAATAACTCATGTTAGATAAACTAATGAGTTATTGAACTTTAAATTCCTGACACACTAGAGGAAAATGGTTGGAGATTAATGCCATGAGTTTGAATTTGAATGAAATTACTATGGGAGAGAAAGACAATAATTTGTAAAGGAAATGGTTGGAGATAAATACTATGAGTTTAATTTGATTGAAATAATTGTGGGAGAGAAAGACATTAATTTTCAAAAACATTAGTGGGAGAGAAAGACTAGTGTAACTCCTAAATTAAATACAACATGTACTTGGTAGAGTCTTTCTTATCCTTTTGATGATTAAAGGGCGAAGTTCTCCTTGAGTTTTTGTGGAAGTATTATGATTTAAGTATTATTTTACATTTCCTAAATAATTGGTAATGAAAATTAAAGGTTAACGTTCCAACAAAAGAAGAACATAGAGAACGATGTTCTCTTTAAGTGGGGGAGTTTGTAATATCCCTGAATTAAGCCACCATAAAAACTCTCGTAAAATGAGGGTTGTTAAATAATTAAATATTATTTATTTTTATATTCATATTACATGAATAATATTCTTGTGATTCTTGATTATAAGAATATTTGAAGAATTATTTCTTAATTATTTTATTTATAAGAATTTATATTCTTCTATGGAAATAAACTATATTTGAAAGTTGGTATATTTTATGAGTTTTAGAAATAATGAGTAATAGCTTTGGTTTTAGAAATAATGAGTAATAGTTTTGGAAAAAGTATGGATAAGTGATACTTTGCTCATAAGGAAAAAGAAGATCTACCTTTAAAAATAAAAGCATGAGAGATTTATGGATTGCTTTTGTGATTTAGGAAAATCAGATTTATGGATGCTTTATGGAATGATTTTATGATTTAGAAAAGCTGGAATTCTTTTATGATTTAGAAAAAGCTGGAATGCTTTTATGATTTATAAAAGATATTCCATTTTATTAATTCTATTTATTATAAGCCTATGAGAGAAATAGAGGAGGGGAATGGGAGAATACATGGAGAATGGAGCCAAGGAAGAGGACGAGATTATTCCAAGCATGCATCAAGAGATAAGTAACCATATTCTTTGAAAATCATTTTGTTTGCATATGAGCCATGATGATATAATGAATGAATTTATTTGCAAGAAAAGTTTCATGTGATAAATAATTACAATTAATTCTTTAGTAAACCTCTATAAAATTTTGTTCATAGAGGAATAAGTGTCTTATTCATTGAATTATAAGAATAATTCATGTGTTGTGAATTGATAAAAGATTTGCATGGCTAAATAATTCTGTGAATTGCATGAGTTATTGGAATATAGGGTCTCTATATGACTTTATATCTCCCAAACCGAAATATATATGAAAAAAGTGAAACAGGTTTTTTTAAAAGAGGATGTTATAAAAATTCGTTTCCCATGTCTTGAAAACCGTGTCCTAAATGGATGTAAAATAACAGAGAATTAATTATTATTTAAATCTGAAAAATGAGCTCCAAATATTCATTTGAATCTTCCAAAATGTAACACCTATGTAAGAACCGAGAGAGGTTATTTTTATGAACCCATTAGAAACATAAACCTCTTTGGGTTTTCCAAAAATCATTTCCATTTGTTTGGAAACCGTGTCTAAATTTGATGACAAAAACAGGAAATTATTTAATATTTAAACCTGGAACAATGGGCATCAAAGATTCATTTGAGTCTTAAAAACCATGACACTTGTGACAAAGATGAGAGAGGTTATTATTATTATGTCTGTTCTAAACAAAAACCTCTTTTGGTTTTAAGAAATTCTTTTCCATATGTTCACAATACGCATCCAAATTGGATGACTAAAACAGGAAAAACAGAGTGAAACATAGTGCTTCCATTTCATTTTTCAATGAGGTAAGAATAATTGTTTATGTATATATAGACATAACAATTATGTTGATGATTATTTACAAGGAATTAATGTATATAATTACCAAGTATGTTCTCATGATGCATATTCATTAAAACTTAAAGAGAAATATTGGACTCCTGAAAAGAGTATGTGCTTAGGTGGACATGAATAATTATCTAGTATGTTTGATCTACTAGAAATTATTATGTGATTTTACATGCATGGGGAGTTGCAGTGATGTAAAAATATATAAATAACTTATGTGAGGGGTAGCTCACATAAAACCTTTGTGTAAAAGGCAATTGGTTGTTTTATTTGAGAAGGATTTGTTATTCATCTTGTTTCTTGAGGAAATATTACAAATCTCTCTAATATGTGAAATGATAATAAAATATTATCTATTTCATGCATAATAGCTATTGAGTTTTCTATATTTTGGAAAAATAATAATTAAGGTGTTAAATTCCTTGGAAAATAAATATGTATATTTGTATGGAAGGAAGCAATTATTGGATTACAACTCTTCAAAAAGAATAGAAGAGAAAAAATATATTCTTGTAGGCATTACTGGATTAGATTATTAAGGAGGAAAAATAGTAATCACATGCTTTATTATATAAGATTATTTAGAGAAACATATATATGCTTGCATGCATGGAAAAAATATATTTTTGGAATTAAGTATTTTGGATGAGAGGGAAATGTCCCTTTGCATGCATGAAAGAATAAGTGGTATGCATTTAACCACTTGGAAAAGAAATGTGTTTGTTTCTCCATCAAATGGTTATTTAGTTTATTTTGGAAAGAAATATATGTTTTACATGCAAGAATAAAAATGCTATTTTATTACATGCACAAAATTAT
The DNA here is from genome assembly GCA_034641835.2 of Pinus albicaulis. Taxonomy (NCBI): domain Eukaryota; kingdom Viridiplantae; phylum Streptophyta; class Pinopsida; order Pinales; family Pinaceae; genus Pinus; species Pinus albicaulis. The sequence goes on from CM076580.1 coordinate 78,077,967, forward strand.
AGCTAGTATGTTAACTTTGTTTGAAATAAAGCTGGCATTGTTATAAGTATAGCCAATCTGAATAGCTCTTGTGTGGAAAAGATGTCTTTGGAAAAGAATATGAAATCATATGCATAAGCATAGAATCTATTGTGTTAATCCCTTTGGAAAAGAAAACATAAGAGTAGACAAAAAGGAATTGCTTGTTGGGATACTTATCTTGAAAGCTTGTTATGCATTTTCGTGCACAATACTATTATATAGTATGTTATCTTTCCTTTGGAAATAATATGAAAGTGCATGCGAGATTTTGTTAGGGGTTGCTAAAAAGATGATGCTTGATAGTGATTTATTTGCTACTAATGCATGTGAAATGATGCTAAAGAAGGCATTTCATGTCAACTTGGTTATGTTTTATACATGCATAGAAATATTTGTTGAAGTGTCAAAAATAGAGATTTATTATTGGTTTATTAATATTTTATCTAATCATGATATCAAGTGTGTTGATTACAACAATGGCACCAAAGAAGGATGACTTGAGAAAAGGATTTTTCAAGATTAACATTGTGGAAGATAAAGAGTTGTTAGTCCATGCAGGTTTACTAGTTCCAATTGCACGATGACCCACTGAAGGAAACCATCTGACTACAAAGATAGAGATTGATGATTCGTGGGTAAATGGTATCATGATGATTGTAATATTTTATAGCTAGTTATGTTTTGTTTAAGATTATTTTTCTATGTAATTTTTATGACAATGGTCAAGGTATGGACTCCCTTATAACCATTGAGTGAGGGGTTACAACCCTCATGAGCGTTTAATAATAAAATTAAACGTTTGCTGGTTTTCACGCTACGGGGTTTCAAGGGTATATCGGTGTCTATTTATGTGACTGTTCATTGTGTCATTTTCATGATGTGATGCTTATATTATCAATTAGGTGATGTACTATTGAATTAAAATTATCATGGGATAGATACATAGTTATAACAGGAAATTTAAGTTAATATGCTAAAACAAGGACAATTAATGGTTGTGTAAGTCACTATGATTTTTACTAAATATTTCTCTAAGTGATGATCATGGTTATTCACATGGTTAATGTGGAAATATAGAATTTAATTTATAAGGTTACATATTCATAAATGTTGGAAAAAAAACTCCTAACTCCATGCATTTTCCTGCGAGGTTATCAGGGTATGTTACTGTTTTCCATTCATCTCCTTCCCTTATCCTAATTTGATGATACCCACTTTTCAAATATAGTTTTGAAAAATATCTTGCTCCACTCAAAAAATCCATCAAATCTTTAATTCTAGGTAAAGCAAATCTATACCTGATTGTTACCTTGTTAATTGCTCTTGAATCAATGCACATTCTCCAACCTCCATCTTTGTTCAGACTTAATACTGTAGGTATTTCACAAGGACTCAAACTTTCTTTGATCAAACCTTTGTCAACCAATTCCTGTACTTGCTTTCTGATTTCTTCATTTTCTGTAGGAGTCATTCTGTGCGCTGCTTTGTTTGGAAAATTTGATCCTGGAATCAAATCTATCTGATGGTTGATTCTTCTTATAGGTGGTATTTCATCAGGAAAATCATCCAAAATAATATCACAATAATTCTCCAACATTTCTTGAATTTCAATTGGCAAATCATAAATTTTAGTAGAAGTAAATAATACCTTAGGTTTGCAAACTAAAGAAAAATTTGCCTCATCATCTTCAATATGCTGCAAGTATTATTTTCCACTCAACAATAAAGCCTTTGGATCATAATTCTTACTTGATGCATCTTCTTCTTCCATAGGTAACAATGTTTGATTCATACCGTCTTTGAAAAACTTGTAATTATTTCTCTTTCCATCATGTACTGCTGCTCGTTCATACTGCCAAGGTCTACTCAGCAATATGTGACACACATCCATAGGCATCACATCACACATGAATTTTTCTTTGTAACTGCCCATTTGCAATTCTATTTCACATTGTCCTTTTACTATTAGATGATGTCCTTTCTGAAGCCATGAAACCTTGTAGGGTGTTGAATGTTCCCTTGTGTTCAATTTCAACTTCTCTATCACCTCTGTAAAGACCAAATTATCTGTACTGCGACTATCAATTACCAATTGAAAACATTTCCGTTGAAATTTGCACACACTTCTGAACAAAGTATTTCTCTGGGTTGGGTCAAAAACTTCCTTTGTTTGTTTTAACAAAACCTTGTTAACCACCAAAGATTCTCCTTTCTCTGGCACAATTTATTTTTTTGTCACAGGCAACTTTGCTGTTTCTTCTTTAGTCTAAGAAACAATTGCATTTCTCTAGTTTTTCCCCACATTCTCTGGACATTCATAAGCTCTATGTCCTAATTTGTTACATCTGTAACATCTGACTTCTCTTCCTTTGTTTCTGCCTCCTCTTCCTCTGTAACGATTCCTTCTGCCACTTGTATCACCTTCTATGGGTGCATACTGAGGTTTGTTGCTGCTAGCTCCATCTCTTGGTGTTTTAGATCTTCCTCTACCACCTTGACTTCCTCTTCCTCGGAAAGTACCTCTTCCTTTGGCAGATTGCTTTCTTATGAGCTTTTCTTCAGCTTTTAAGGACATCTGGTAAGCCTCTTCTACTGTTTTAGGAGACAATATACTTATCTCATCTTGAATCTCCATTCTGATACCATTTATGTACCTGGTAATATTCTTTGTTGTATCTTGAATTTGTCCTGCTCTTATTCTCACTTTGTAAAATTATTCTATGTATTCTTTTACTGTCATTAATCTCTGTCTAAGATTCTGCATTTTTCTAAATAATGAAAGCTGATAATCACTAGGAAAAAACTTACCTCTCAACTTTGCTACCATTCTGTTCCAATTCTTGATTGGCTTCTTACCAACTCTCCGTATTTCTGCTTGCACTCCATCCCACCAAAGTGTTGCATGTCCTTTCAACCTTGTGACAGCAAACTTAACTCTCTTTTCTTCACTCATATCTTCATAATCAAAGCATTTATTCATTTCATTGATCTAGCCTATCAATTCTTCTGGATTCAATCCTCCTGAAAAAGCTGATACTTCAAGTCTAGGCTTGGATGTAGATCCTAAAACTGATTTAAAGAATCTCATATCAGGAGTAAGCTCAACATTTTCTTCTTCTTCTTCTTCAGCTTCAGGTTCATTGACATCTTCAAGATCTCTCTGTTGTCCTGCTTCTATTGCTTCTAATCTGGCCTAAATTTGCTGTATAGTCTCTAGTACTTCAGCATTTGCAACTGGTCTACCTCTTCTTCTACGAGCACCACCTCCTCTACCAATTTTGACAACCATGTTAGGTTTTTTTTTTTGAATTTTGAATTTTGGAAGCTTGTTTAGTGTCTGAAAAATGCTCTGAAGACTGCTCTGATACCACAAATGATGGTAGTGTGGGTGCATGCATTAAGGAGAGTTGTTCAAATTTAGTTACAATGATTTCTAATTCAGGAGGAATTAGTTCCTCGTCCTTGTTTCCACTCTCGGTCATCAAACTTTATTAAATTTCTTTGATAAAACTAATAAAAAGACATGCGGAAGAAAAACTCCCCTTTTATCCTTCAGAAACATTATAACTCACTTTAAACCAATGTTAAACCTTTCGGAATGAATATTTAACAACCTTCGGCAATGTAATAATTTACCTTGAAACAATGTTAAACCTTTGGAAACAATCTTTAAACCCTTTTGGGTCCCCTTATACATTTGAAAACATAATGATACACTTAAAAAATGTTTAACCCTTTCGGAATCATATATCCAGATTTCAAACCTTTAAATAAAGATCTATTGAATAAACTATTGGGTCCATACCTTTTTAAAAATCCGTGCAATTTCCGACACGACCATCGTTGGATCTCCCATAGATATGATCGGACGACTATTGCGTTCAATCAACCTCGGTGACTTATCGATCCAAAGTAACAAGAAATTGGTGGTTTTAACACTGTGACATGTCGTGCTCCGATATGATCACGTTCAAAAAGAAAAAAACCACTCACAACCCAAAAGCGGTGCGACAACAGTGTCTGGTTTCTAGAAAACCGCTTTTCTGCAAAATTTCATTTCCAATCGCATTTAAACACAAATTTTCGCTGCGTTCCTATTATCCCTTCGGTTTCTCTTGGAAACCTCTCTTTCTGTTGCACAACTCAATAACCATAGATCAATTATCACTGCCCGATCCCAAGCAAAGAAACCAGAATTCCCTCAATTTCCTCTAAATCTTTTACATAGAAGTTTAATACATGTAAATTCTTCTTCGCACAGAAGCTAATCAGGCCTAATTACTGCACATAAAAACATATATCCAATGGATTCGAAGGGATGAAACCCTCCAGGAATTTGCCAAGCAACAACAAATAAATAAATTCTGCAAATTTTATTCACTTAGAGACAAAATCCTCTGAATCAAATCTTCTATGACCCAATTCGATTTTCTCCTTCTCAGAGGTTACAATTTATAGGTTTTACATAACAGTCAACCTCTTCTTGATGATCGAATTCTCCTAACTTTAGATAAAATCTTAATTACATAATATCTTCCCTAAATATATCAATTGAAAGCTAAATATGTTGAATCTAATCTAAAACTGTTAATCTTCCTAGATACTAGTTCAACCCTATCTAGTAAAATTGTAAATTGATAGCTAAAGGTACCAACACCTTTGCCTGTAACTTTTTTTGGATTTTTAGAATAATTAATGAAGCCTTTTGTCTCTAAGCCTCATTCCCCTACATCACTTCGCTAAGGATTGCTATGATCCGTCTCTAGGAGACCGTCACTGCCAAGCTTAAGAACAACCAGGGGCAGTCTAAAGACATTAAATGAAATATTGGAGTTAAGAAAGGGTGTCCCCTTTCCCCTACCCTGTTGGCATATACATTGATAAACTAGAGGAGTGTTTGGAATCTGCAGGGTGCAAGGGAACCGAGCTTGCTGGTGTTCTCATTACACTTCTTCTCTATGCCGATGATATCATTCTTCTAGCAAAAAGAGATAATGACATTTACAAGAAACTCAAGATTATTCATGATTGCTGCTCCAAGATAGGTATGAGAGTTAATACCCACAAGACTAAAGTCATGATCATTAAATCCAAAAAGATCACCCATGGTAGTTTCGTGTATAATAACCAGTGCTTAGAGCAGGTTTCTTCCTATACGTATTTGGGCATTTACTTCCCTCATCATCTCAGCGAGAATTATAGCATCGAGAAAAATATTATTGGGGGCTGGAAAGCTAATTATGAGCTTGAAAAAAATTACATGTTGGTTGATCTTTAGATTTGGAGTAAAAAAAGGTTCCTCTTTTAGACCCTAGTCACCATTGTTGTCTTATACGGATGTGAAGTTTAGGGTTGCAGTATATCCACAGAGTCATGGAGGAAGATTGAGACAATTCAAAATAAATTCATAACCTACAACCTTAAGATCAATGGAAATACTCCCTACCCTACCCTCTTGATCGAATCTCGTTTGTCCCCCATTGAAAGTATGATTATGTTTAGATATATGATGTATAAGAAGAAGGTTGACAACATGGAATAGAAAATGATCCATAAAATTTCTTCTAATTGTAGTCAAAACCCTCACCTTCACCTCAAGCGCGGGTGGCATAAGGATGCCCAGTCTTGGCTTAACCATTGGGGAATGAAGGAGGAGCTCAGTATGGGAAGAAAAGTTAATATCAAAAATACTATTACTGCCAAGTTTAAGGATAAGTTCTAGGAGGATCAGGAGTTGGAGGGTAAAAGGAAGCTAAGATACTATAAGGAACTAATCAACCACACCGTTGATAATCATAATTGTATGTCTGTTTTGTCCAACAATAAGAAAAAAATGAGCATTTCTAAGGTAAGAAATAATCCCCATGAGCTTTAGCTGAGACTGGGTGGCAATCTATTCTGAAGACCCCTTGGAACTATAGAATCTCTCAGATTTGTGATTCTATGCAGGTGGAAGATGAAAAGCACTTCCTTTTAGATTGTCATACTCTTACTCACATTCGCTCTCAATTCCCTACCATTTGCCACACTTCCAATTTTCTTGACCTATTAAGCCAACTCACCTATAGCGATCTTGGAGCACTTATTTCCCTTCTCTTTGACCATAGAAACAAGATTTTGAAGAATCAAACTTGGATTCTTTCTACTCTCTAAAGGTCTAATAAACCACATTAGTCTTAACGGACGGGCATTGGTCTTAGCGGAAAATAACCACCATCATCATATATAATTAAAATTAAAATTAAATCAACCTATTTTAAATTCCAAAGAGGGGAAACCTGAAAACATGTACATTTAAGAATGTTTCAAATGCTTTTAGAGTTTGATGCTACAAATTTAACATTCGGATTTGTTATTGTGTTTAATTAGGTTAAATCATTGTTTCTAATTAAATAAAGGCTCGTCATTTATGAGATCGAGTCCTTTTTATTATTAATTAGCTAGAGGTTAATACGAATGTTAGTGTAGTGTTCTTTTTAAGGTAATGTGGATTTTGCAAGTAAGTTGTTTTTTTAATAAAAAAAACTAAACCATTTTAAACAATATAAATATATTTTAACATTTAATAAAATAATATGGAAGAAATAAAAAGTTTACTTATGAAATAAGTCAGGGTGAGAATATGTTATATTAGAACAATTTGTTTCACTAGTGATATCTTATTCTTAATCCTCCTTTGTATTTTGGAGTTATAGAGTTATAAAGCTTATAGACCATTGGAAATTGATGACAATATTAATTATGTGCATAGCCATCACAAATGTATGAAGAAGGGTCAACCATACAAATAGATCATGGTTTGAGGACAGTCCTCAATTACAACCGATGTAGAGATTAATGATGATCAGTTAAGGTGGATTTCCTCGTTATAAATTGGGTTTATGACTTAAGGTTTTGCTACTTTGATAAAGCTATTATTCCTTCGTTGGCTTAAGGTCTTAAATAAAAAAGTGGGAAAATTGTTGAAATTTTTGGATAAGAAAGTACTACCACCATTCTGCGATTGAATGAAAAGAATTCAAAGTCTTTAAAGAATGGTCACGAGGTGTTTACATTGATTGAAATGTGTCAAAATCGATTGTATTATTCCTTCCTCCCGAATACGAGGTGGAAAAATTGTTGAAATTATTGGATAAGAAAGTATTGCAACCATTAGTGCGTCGAAATGAAAAGGAATTCAAAGGTCTTTAAATTGTTGAAATTATTGGATAAGAAAGTACGACTGAAATTATTTGATAAGAAACTATTGCAACCATTAGTGCGATGAAATGAAAATGAATTCAAAGGTCTTTAAGGAATGGCCCTAAGGTTTACAATGATTGCTAGAGAGACGTGCCAAAATCTACAGTAGAATAGTTGTTAATAAAATTTAAAAGTAACATTATTAGTGACCATTAAATTTGATTATTATCATTTGTAAAGGGGAATCGATTTGTTATTAATAAAATTTAAAAGTAATGTTATTAATGATCATTAAATTTGATTATTATCATTTATGAAATTTACTAGTAAGGCTATTAATGATCATTAAATTTGATTAGTACCATTTTTAAAGGGGAATCGAATGTATAATAGTTGTTACTAATAAAATTTAAATGTAACGTTACTAATGATCATTAAATTTGATTATTATCATTTATAAAATTTAAAAATAAGGTCATTAATGATCATTAAATTTGATTATTATCATTTGTAAAGGGGGAAATATATTATCATGTGTAAAGACATAAGTATGTAAGGTGAATAGTCTAGATAAGTTTTATCCGCCATGATACTTGGTATTTTAGTTTAGGTAAGCTTTATCCACCATGCTACTTAGTATTTAATATTGTAAAAGGTAATATAAATTATATAAAAATTTTAGTACAGACTTTCAGAGTTGAAAGTCAACTAAATTAGACAAACTCTATACCACTATACATTGACATTAAATACTCTGCAGCAAGGTGTATATTGACCGCTGGAGCAGCCTCCAGAGTTTTAAATCCATGACAACTACCTCAATGAAGGATTCGAATTCAGACTCTGAAATATTGGCACATCTCTTAATTGCTCCATCGGTCATGGTGAACTAGGCGGAGAAGGTATGGCTGTAAATACTTTCACACATTATAAACTGTCCATGCGAAGTAGGATATTATCAATTTCTGATGTGGCGTAACACTGCGTGCAACATTAAATGAGCAGAATTGAAAGTCTTACTTTCAAGTTTCAAGCCCTTAAGTTTATCGTAAGTTTAGTGTTGCCATCGACCGTATTCCCTGAGTGTGGAGGCGGGGTCGCCCCCAACCCAGTCGACTCCAAAGTCAAAATATAGAAATACAATCGACTCTCGACCACATACATAACTACTATTTCAGATCGAGAGTACCAAATATTAGCTCAGATGGAGAGTGACATGTAAAAGGCGTTGCAACGAAATGTGACAGTGACATCTGAAAAGCGTTGCAACCAAATGATACAACGGGTCGGCGAATTGGATTTTCAAGTCTCTAGAACAAATACATATCGTGATGATTGTAGTTAATAGACGCCGTAAAATTATAATATCATCGCTACAAATCCCATCGATGTGCAATAGTATTGTCATTACAAAAAATGAGAATTATTGATTAAGACAACTGAAAACTATATATAAATAACATAGAGGCTGGATGCTCGATGCCCTATCTGAAATCCAGTTTTTTAGACGAAGTTACAATTAAGCGAAAAGATCGGGTCCGGCCTTATAAATAAGAGCTCGAACTGAAGAACTGTTGTTTTAGAGATGGCTGCCTTCCCAGGTGATGATTATAATGTAAAAATACTCAGCAAGGAAGTTGTGATTAATGCTCATCCTGTGCAAGAGCATCGCCTTCCTCTATCCAATTTGGATTTGACGATTCCTTCCGTTTCGGTGAGCGTTTTCTTATGTTATAAGAAGGGAGCCAGTAGATCAGAATCTTCCTTTGCAGAGGAGGCTACCCATCATCTGAAAAGTTCACTATCAGAGGCATTGGTCTATTACTATGTATTTGCTGGCGAAATGGTAACCAACAGCTCTGGGGAGCCGGAACTACTTTGCAACAACAAGGGTGTTGAATTCATTCAAACTAGTGCGAACATAGCACTTGCTGACTTGAACTTCTATAATCCTGATAAGGCCGTGGAGGGAAAGCTCGTTCCTAGGCTTTCAAAAAGCTCCGTATTTGCTATTCAAGTAAAGCTCTCGCCTATAATATTATTTAGCTTGGTCTCTATAGTTCTTTTGTTCTGGAAAATTTGGTCAGTCCCAAAAAAACAAAATAAAAAAATTAGCAGTTTAAATATAGTTTAATTATAATGTCTGCGTGTATTTTTGATTTTTTTTAAATGAACCTCTCATTTGGTTACACTACACTTTCAGAGATTCTTAAGCAAAATGATTGGTTTCTGTTTTTCCAGGTGACCAAACTTAGTTGCGGAGGTATCATTATTGGGTGCACATTTGAACATAGGATCGCTGATGCATTTTCTACCAATATGTTTTTATCATCGTGGGCTAAACTTACACGGGAGGAATCCATTGAAATGTTGAAACCCAACTTTAATCGATCCATATTACATGCTCGGCAGCCACCTCATTATTGCTCTGCAATTGATGAAATGTATACGAGACTAACTTCTCTGCATTTAGAAAAATCAAAGAAACAAGATCCTCCTCCTCTAGTTAGCAGGATCTATTACCTGAACGCCAAAGATGTTCAGGTTCTCCAAAGTACTGCAAATCAACACGGTAAACAGTACACCAAATTGGTGGCTTTTTCTGCCTACCTATGGAAGTTATTGATCCTTAGTCAAGAGATCCACAGTGATAAAAAATGTGGTTTAGGTGTGGTAATAGATGGTGGTACTCGTTCAACAAACTTGGGAATGACCTCTAGTTTCTTTGGCAATGTATTATTACTACCTTTTGTCGAAGCTCAGGCATCAAATATTAAAAACAAACCCCTTAGTTGGACTGCTAAGCTAATTCATAATGTTATACACACTGCTGCAAATGAGGAACATTTTCAAAGCTTAATTGATTGGGTCGAGATGATACGACCCGACAGTTGCTTAGCTACTATTTATTGCAGACGAGACATTGCACTATCCATTGGTCCAAGTATTTTGGTTTCTTCTGGTTTGCATTTTCCTTTGTCCAATATGGATTATGGATGGGGCAAACCTTGTTTTGGAAGCTACCATTTTCCTTGGGGTGGGGAAGCCGGTTATGTAATGCCACTGCCAAGTTCTCTAGGGGATGGAAGCTGGGTGGTATACATGCATCTCCCTCTCAATCAATTAGAGGCCATTGAGTCGCATGTTGATTGCCTATTCAATCGTATTACATCAAACTTCATAGGATTGTAATGATTTACAATAAAATAAGACATTTTATCACTATCATTTTTTCCATGATTTGAATTGGTGATTGAAATAACCTTTTTCTTTGGGTTATTTTAAGGTATCTCATGATGTTGAAGGTTACAATTATGTTAAGGTTTTGTTTAATTTTTATTATTATATATTGATTGATAATATATTAAAAAAATTATGATTTTTTTTTGGTAATATTTAATTAATTAATTATTTAATTGTTATTCTAAATATATTATTATTTTTGAGTGAGTATTTATTTAATTTAATTTAATTTGAATTTTTTTATTAAATATGTGAGTATATATTTATTTACATTTAAGATATAAATATCATGAAGATTCAAATTTTACAAAATTAAACATTTATATCATATTTTATGTTATTACTTCTTCATAAAATATGTACATTCTCAAATTTTTTGAGAGACAATATAAAAATGGGATATTTAGATGTTGAGCATTAAATTGATGGTCATGTTATATATATATATATATATATAATTTAAAATTTTTAAAATTAAATATTTTATTTTAAAAAATTATATTATATTTTATGTTTGTATTCTTCATCAAAGAATCTAATCAAAGAATTTAATGTAGATGTATAGTTTCATATTTATTGAGAGTGAAAATAGAAATGAGATATTTAGATGTACCATATAAAATTTATTGAGTGAGGAGGGTTAAAAGGATATTTAGATATATTGTACAAAATCTATTGCATGACAGGTAAATTTATGAGTAAAATATCAAAACTAGATTTTTAAAATATTATTGTTATAATTGTTTCTTTTTAGTTTTTAAAAAAGTTTTTAGTTAAAATATATTATCATATCTAACCACCATCACTCTAAGATTTTATTTTTCTATAGTGAATAACATAAGAGATTACACACATATCATGTGAAATCGGTAAGTGAGTTGAAACTATGAAACATTGTTTGCAATGTGTAAAAGGAGACATTCACGAGAGGGGAGACAAGAGCGAGTATTTCGAAGCAAGTAATAGTAATAACCTAAGAGAGATACACTGTAGAAATAAAATATTTGTTAGTTATCTATCGAAAACATAGACACAATGATCATTATGGAAAATACAACATACATTCAACAAGATAAACACTGAAGCAAATGAAGTAGTTCAATTTCTTTAGTACATACAAAAATAACATATACTGCAAACATCCAAGGAATAGTCCTACAATATTCACAATACATGCATGAAAATGTGTTGGTTCAATGAGATTCAATTATTAGGTGAAATATTCAAGTACACATTTACAATGATGATACACAAGTTCCAATAGTAGAACATTAAGCCACTTATTTCTTCCCCAAGGAATGATATTGTGTTGTATATCAAGCTAGAGAAGCTAAAGCTCTCTCGAAAGCCTAAGTCTCTAAAATAATTTTTATTGAGTTATGAGGTTGTTTTATAACAAGAGGAATGACCTTACGTATCCCCATGACTCTTTAGTTACCCTCATGATTTTTGGACTTCTATTATGACCTTTAGACTTCTAAAAAACTCTTTAACTTCTAAGTGATTTTTGGACATCCCTATGTGACTTTTGTCCATATATGACTATGTGAATCTGCATATTCCACATATGAATCTTGGAATTCCACACATTACATTTTTTAATTACATCATTACACTCCACATGATGTGCCATGACACATGGACACACTTGACATTTTGATAACACTTACATAACTCACAACTTGACAATGGCGACATGGAATTTATGATGAGATGATAATGCCAAGTTGTTCTCCTTGCTACATTCTCCTTGTCTTCATGATAAATATCATATGTTCTTCACATTCACCCTCCTAAGGGTCTTAAACAATATTGGAATCTTCTTACTACTCATGGAATGTCTTCATTCTGTCTTAATCCAAGTTTTTCTTGATGTATTCATGATGGTTCTCCTATGTGCTTCTTATTTGCAAGTTTTTTTTCATATTCATATTCTTCCTATATTCCTCCTGGATCACCTTGTCATGCTGAGAAGTTACTCCTTCCAATGAGTATCATCCATGAAAAAATAAATCAGTATTCAAATCATCTATCTTATCCCTACTAGCTCCTAGAAGAAGTCACATAATATAGGCCTCTGTGAGGGCTGAAAGGGGATGGCACAATTGAGCTCAAAAGTGGCTAAGGGGTGCACAAATTTTCATTTTTACTGTTCCATGCACTATGAATAAGGGGCTCTCCTTGCTCCACTGTGTCGAGGAAGCATAAGGTATAAGTTTGATGAGCTTTTTCCTTAAGATTGTGCCATGTGACGAGAAATAAAGAGAAGAAGACTAGGAAAGCACAGTTTGACTCGAAAAGGACTAAGAGGAGGCCTAACTGAGCCTTGTTACTATGCCATGCACTAATACAGAGAAGATTGAGAATGTGTTGAGTGAAAAGGGGAAGAATAAGGAGCAAGGATGAAGGCTTGTTTCTTGAGACTGCGCTATGCATTGGAATGAAGAGGAGGCCTTAAGGAAAGTGAAAATTTTCTCAAAAACAGTTCATTATCTCTTGATACTATGCAATGCGTTGAGGGAGGCTTGATAAGACAAGGCTTGAGCATAGAGAGGAAAAATGATGATCAAGGGAAGAGATATCATGCCTTGTTACTAGGCCGTGCATTGAGCTTAAGGGGGGGTTTTTATGAATTGCAATTTTCTTCAACAAGGACTCAATGTTCATTTTGAATGTGTTTTTAATTCTATGCCAACACATGTTTCCTCAAAAATGACATATTATTCATCTTTAATGTGCTTTTAACTAAGCGAGACAACAAAATTCTGGGTCACTTAGCCGAGTAGGTGCTTCACATCATTGTGGAGGGATGAGGCCTTTTCCTTGCAATAAATGTTTTTGCAAGGGAATGAAAAGGATCCTTACTGTCATTTGGAAGTACTTTATGTGTCATGAAAGGCAGAGGTGATCAAATTTTAGTGTAGTGAGTCAGTACAAGTAATAATGGTGGAGTACCCATACTTGAAATATTTTCAATTTGCAGGCATTGGTGGTAGTTTTGAGAGGGACTTAGTGCAAAAGTCTTGGAGGGAAAGGTTGCATCAACGAGACCTATAAATATCGTGTGCTCATCTCATGGTAAGCGGGATAATTCCTACACAAACTAAACTGGGAAAGAGGACCAAGAAGAGCTCCAAAATAGCTTAAGTGTCGAACCAATAAAGTAAGAGAGTGAAATGCATCCGAACAAGACTTAAACATAGATCACACACAATAATTCCATCAATAAAACCTTGGAGAATACATAAGACTCATGAAAAATAGGCACACCTTGCAATGACAACAATGTGACACTTATTTCTAGGTGCGACAGTTAAGGTGACGCGTCATGACACTTAGAACATAATTTGAGACAAAAGTGATGAAAGTGATAAAAAGTTACGATAAGTTGTAGGAATGTTTCTATCATTTACTCTAAATATATGTAGGACCACGTAATGTAGATGGTATGCTGCAAATAACTCTATTGATGTGCGAATTTGTGACACATATAGGAGAGAAAACAACAAAATAAACACTTGCGACATGAATAAAACATGAAAACCACACTTGAAAATGTAAATGGCATTGAAAGTGACACATTCTAGATAAAATATAATATGAAAAAAAGAAGTGAAAGTCGTAAACATGAAATGGACACATTTGAAGGCATAAGAGCACCAAAGGGACAATTGGGAAAAGTTGCCAAAATAGAAGTACGAACGCGACCAATGTGAGGGAGACTATCAATGAAAGTATGCACTGACTATCGACATAGGTTGCCCATTGCACAAGAACTGTCTTGATGGACTCTTCTATGCTTGTACAAGTTTGCATAAAGGAAACAATCTTATAAATTCATTACAAACTGAGCATGTGTGAAAAAGTGAGTTTGATAGTTATATAGTAGGAATAAAGAAGACTTAACCACTTAGCACAACATCGATAAAAAATGAATTGGCTATAGATGATAGCTCATAAGATCATTAGTAGGCTACAAAATTCAATTGTAGGTAAACTTTTGGACAGTGTTGATCATAGCGTCGATAGATATTTTTTTTTAATGTAATATAAACTATATATATATATATATATATATATATATATATATATATATATATTATATGTTAATTGAAATAAATTTTGTTTTATTATTCTCCGCGGGACCTTAGATAAACGGTGATAAGGAGTGACTTAACACAGCACCTGATCACCGTCTATCTAAGATCCCGTGGAGAATAATAAAACAAAAGTTATTTCAATTAACATACAATAATATATTTTGATATTCACTTTGTCTAGACAAAATATTTGAACATCCACTTTACCAATATATATATATATATATATTGGTAAAGTGGATGTTCAAATATTTTGTCTAGACAAAGTGAATATCAAAATATATTATTGTATGTTAATTGAAATAACTTTTGTTTTATTATTCTCCACGGGATCTTAGATAGACGGTGATCGGGTGCTGTGTTAAGGCACTATATATATATTGGTAAAGTGGATGTTCAAATATTTTGTCTAGACAAAGTGAATATCAAAATATATTATTGTATGTTAATTGAAATAACTTTTGTTTTATTATTCTCCATGGGATCTTAGATAGACGGTGATCGGGTGCTGTGTTAAGGCACTATATATATATTGGTAAAGTGGATGTTCAAATATTTTGTCTAGACAAAGTGAATATTAAAATATATTATTGTATGTTAATTGAAATAACTTTTGTTTTATTATTCTCCACGGGATCTTAGATAGATGGTGATCGGGTGTTGTGTGAAGGCACTCCTTGATGTGAAGTCACCGATTCAATTTCCCACCCCGATCAAGGTGGTATATTGGACATGAAGAAGACGTAGTCCTACGAAGCTTACAAAAAGGAAAACCTTTTATTTTATTATTTTATTAATGTTATTTGTCAATTTTCTTCCAAATTCAAAAATAGTTACATATTTCTCCCGTATAAAATTGAATAATTTTTATTTCTCATATTACGTTAAATATATATTTAATTGTCAATTATCTTGGTTTCATTAACAAAAATTTCATATTAATTTAAATATATATTTATTTGTATGTTATCTTGGTTTTGATTAAAATAAAAAATATTTAACTTCTTATAAGGGTGCATTTTAATTATTGGACATTTTTTATTTTAAAGTTGGAATATTGGGATATAATTTTGTAGTGATTTTTATTTTCAATTATTTAAAATCTATTTTTTGAATTCATATGTGTGTGTGTGTGTTAATATTATTATTATAAAATCTATGGACAAGGCACACGAAGAGGACACAATGATGATCTTTATAACAAAATGTTGTTTACAATCACCCATTTGACACATATTTGTTTGAGAGCATCATAAAAGGTTCGTTTGTAACTAAAATGAAAAAAAAATCATAGAGTTGGATGAAAATATTTGGACTAAACGGCCAGAGAAAACCACAAACTCTAAAGATGTAACAATTTTCTTACACGTTAAAATAAAAAATGCATGGAGACTAGAACACGGTACTTAAACTCTGGTGGTAGTTGAATTCTATAGTTTTGAGTTGGTAGAGAGGTCCCCAAGTAGTTTAGCTGATCTTGAGGTAATTGGAGGATCAATAGAGGAAGGGACTATAGAAGAGACATGTAAAGCTAAAGTGGATTTGCTATGACCACTAACCTTATCACTAGGCAAGAGGGAAATTTTACTTAGCATTAACAATTTTAAGTAGTGAAATCACTTCCAATAATTCTAATACCCCTTTCAAGTGATGGTGTGAAAATATCCAAACTTTGACACTAAGACCTCCCACTCCACCTGTTGCATCGAGGGCCTCAAATATTTTAATAATTCCTACAATTTGAGCTTGAATTTCCTGTAGAACTTATTCTCATTGATAGATTTGTGTGTGAGCATGCCACAATAACTATATTCCATTATGTTTTGCAACCAATGTAGACAAGATAGAGATGAGGGTGGAAGTGAAATTGAAACCTAAAGCTAGAAAAAAACTAGGGATAGAACAATCTCCACGCTCTTATTATATTACCTAATTGGAGAACCATCCACCTGCATGACAAACAACCACTTCCAAGAAATTAAGTGAGGAGAGATCCCACTGGGTTTTTGTGTGACATGACCAGGGTTTTTAATTCCCTTGGTATTGTATAATATTGTCGTAAGTGTACTGGGAGTGGTAGCGTGATGTTACCTGTTGAAGAAGAGCCTTCATATGTAGGTATGATAGACTACATCATGAGAACAATGAGAACATACCCATCATATAGAAATAATAACATAGTTCCAAGAAGATATTCCAACCATATTTCCATTAATCTTCATGCATATTTATACAAAGATTATATGGTTGGAATGGTTTTACCCACACTGCGAAATAACTTATAGATTCAACTTTTACCATTTAGTGCATAAATTTAACCATATAGGTATGATGACTTACTTAGTCCTAAAAGGCACCTCAATATATCCCCCACCTTAATGCCTTCTCGTCGTGAGAAAGGATGCAAAAATTTCCTAGACCTCTACTTCTTGTAGAATTATCCTTAGTGTCCATCTCCCATTTGTATTAATCTGCATAGGTGACTCAGCTGTAACAACTTCTAACCAGATAAGAAGATGCACATATACATGGTTTACTGTGAATTCTACTCACCAGGTTACTACACATTGTAGATCTTCAACCGTCAATCATTATTTATAGCTTCTTTAACATAAAGGCTACTAATGCAACCAAGAATCGTCAGGTAGCACCTCTGTAATCTGGGGCCCTCTCTTTCCTTTATACAAATGAGTCGAACATGTGACTATCGTTCCTCGAAGTTATTCATTCATGCATAAAATTAGTGAATTTTTGCACTTCAAATACCATAGTTTTTGTCATTGTCACAACTCAAGTAATAATTTTACAATTTTCAAATCATGTGGCTCAATCAATATCGTTTCAAGTTGTCATCATCTTTTCATTTCGTCTCTTTGTGTGTATGTTATACTTTTTTTGTCACGTTCTTGACTACATCCTTTCACTCCTCACTCGTTGCAAATATTTTTGTCAAAGAGTTATTTTTATTGATCTAATATGCTCGTTTCAATTCTGTATGTTGTTCTGCTACTATTATTCTCAGAATGGTGGTAATTAATTTATTTTTTTCCTTCTTCCACCAATGATCTCATGTTCTATTTCGTAGGATCTTTTTTTAACCAATTAAATGTAGCTAGATTACATGGTTACTTCCGTAACAAATTTCTTGATATTTTTCCAAGTCTACAATTAAATTATGAAGAATAACTTTATTTAATTAGACATTCTAATTTTTTGTTTGTTTGTAAGGATTTTCACATTAAATTTCAACTATTATAAAATTCCAGTAAGTGGTTGATCTAATCAACTAATTATTGATTAAGTTACAAAGGAAGAGAACATCATTTTCCTTGAATAAGGGTCACGTTTCACGCTCCTATGACTTATGACACCAATGACTAACTGAAAGACTCAGTCCAAAACATAACTACAAATAGACTTAGATCCTTTAAGAAATTTTCTTACACATAACTCAATTACGTAACGATTTATTACTAATTTAACAAAATTTATTAAGAAAATAATTATATAATATGATAAATAAGTGTATAATTCAATACCATGATGATAAAGCTTAAATCAATAAAATAAAATAAAATAAAATATGATAGATCATAGAAATAAACAGTTTTCACTTATCGACCAACATCTTTTTTTAGTGCTTGGTCAATTTCTCCATCAGTGTGTCGAAGTAGACCTAATTTTCAAAACTTCCTTTAACCTCATTTATTTTGGTTGGCTCCAACCATGACTCGTGAAAAATATGTAGTACGCCTTGAATTTATCTTAATTATAGATCATTGGGGAGAAACCCTCACCCAATTATGTTTTAGGTTTTCCCCCTTCGAATATGAGTAAATTGAGCCTAAGATAGTAGTATATTCCTCTCACATCCACATTGGTTCTTTACTTAGTCGAGTTAAAAAGGAACTTGTACCTTAGCCTCAGAATGACAGAATTAATTTTAAATTAAAATTCCAAGTTTTGAATTAACATGACAAACCAGATGAACTACCAGTCAACTTCTTCAGCTTCTAGTTAGTTCAATAAATATGTAACATCACATAGTTTCAAGCATCATTTTGTCATACAAATAAATCTGCGGTCAATTGGAATTAACATTGTTGAGTAGTCTAATAAGCTTACCAAATCGACCAAGTCGATTTTAGACTCTTCATGTTTGACTCATATCCATAAGAATCTCACCTCTTCCATTTCAAATCTTTTGAGCTCAATACAGGAATAATAATTTCAAGGGTTTATTGTGCTCAGGTTAAATGACCGGTAAAATAAGATATGTATAATACATGATTATTACCATATATATATAAAATTTCATTAGTATTGATGTATCACACCTCAAACCTTAAATCTAGGTAGTGGTTGACCAAAAAATGAGTGTCGACATGTGATTTAAAGACACCAGTTGACCCGCATTCTCCTTGAGATGTGAGGAAAATTTTGATTTAGCTCATGATATTTGTTTGATTGTTTGATAAAAATATTAATGCCATGCTTTTTTTTAATTATTGTTTCTTCCATGGGATTTTCTTTAGTAAAAATGTTCATGAGCACATTCGATCAATATTTTTGCATAAAATCCACATCCTTCGAGTGCTTTGACCATCTTTCGATTGACATCTTCAGAGTAATATTATATTCTCAAAACATTATGCAATATTGTTGAGCATTATCCAAGAATTCATGAGCCTTTTCATAGATACCTTTTTCTTACAATTTGCAAGCTACAAATTTTCTCTTCCACAAGCCCTAGAATTCATGAGCAATTTTATAGGAAACAATATTTTTTGGCTAACATATGTTGTGCAAGAAATCCTTTTTGCAGACATAAACAATCCCTCTATTACTATGGGAGGATATAACAACAAAGGACACAAATATAGGAAACCTTTCCTAACTTATGCTAGAAAAACATGAAGGAGGATATATGTCCTACCTCTTTCGGATGTTAATTCCTATCTTTGGGGTCAACCTTTCTTTATTCACTTCCACACTCACGATATCCTCTTTGTTGACATAGATGAGTTCCTACAAGGAAATACAAATGAAGATAACAAACATATACAAAGCATTATAGTTTCCAATACAGGTTATGTGTTATGAAACAACTCCAGAATTAGAAGAAAAGAGAGATCAACGCCTTAGAAATAAGCCACTCCAAGGGGGAAACCTCCTTTACATTACATAAATGAACAATTCTTTGATGATACAAATGACAAAATCTCCTTTTATATATAAGAGTCCATGGGGTAAAAATATAATCCTAGCCGGACTAACAATAATAATGTAAGGGAACAATAATAACAATATTGGGGTTATAGAGGTACAACAGTAACAATAAGGGGGTTACACTAACAACAATAAGGGAATACACTAGTAATATAGGGACCTTACATGCCCCTCTCCTTCAAAAAAGTATTGTCTTCAATGCTTGAGTGGCTCTGGATGCTTATGTATAAAATTCTCATCCTCCCATGTAGAATCTTGAGTAGGTAAGTTCTTCCACTTGATGAGATACTTTGAAATTGATCGAATTCGTAGTTGACAATTTCTTGTTTCTATGACTGCTTTAGGTTCCAATATGATTTTTCCATCCTCATCAAGTTCCGAAAATACTGTTTGAATTGGAATTCTGTCACCTATAACCTTCTTTAAGCATGAAACATGGTGTTGTACATATTAGCTCCCATTCAAGTTTTGGCCACCAAATTCCATCCTGTGGCCTTTTGAAACCCTTTCATGGCCTAAAACCCTCATATCACATCTACCGCCATCTTTTCGGGCCGCAAAATACATTATTAAAAGGCTGAAAACCCACCATTAAAATTATATTGAGCCGAAGCCCCAGGGCCTTAGCCCCTTTCCTGTCGTCATCACATGACCCGAGCCCGAAAACCAAAGGCTAGAAGGAAAAAGAGCTTAACAAAATATGTTATCGGGTGCAATAGCATCCGTCCGATCGAGTTCAATCAACGGAGCGGCGTTTGTTTTATGTGGTGGTCCCCGCGCCTGTATGAATTGCCAAAACCGGTGGTAAATCCTGCACCACTTTCACCGAGCCGACGGTTTTAAACCAAATGCCAGCGATTCCATTTAAAACGTGCCGCGTGTCTTTGGTACGGGCCCTAAAAACCGCTTTCCCGCGCGTTAAAGATTGAACCATGGCCGGGCAGTGGAATCCACCCGCGCCGTTAGATCTGCTGGCCTCAATCTGACGGCAGATGTCCTCCAAACCTGCTCGCCCATTAACATATGTCCGTCATGTCCTGTGGTCCACCACCGCACTGCTCCCATCAGCTTCCAGCCGTTGATCTGTGTTTGCAATCCGACGGCCCAGAACCCGGTCCTCTCGGTCTGTCGACTCCGCTGCCACGTCGCCTTTCCACCTGTCCCCTCATACATCCATGTGTCCTCGCCTCGCACGTCCGTAATATTCCTCCCCGCCATATGTATATATGTGTGATTTCATTCATATCCTTCATTTTTATTCATTTCTCACGACCAAACTGTTCTACGTGGAAAATTCGCGCTCCATCTGTTTAATCAAAGTCTCCATTTTTTTGCCTCCTCCACCCTACGTGTTCTTGTCATCTGTTCGTGTCCGCGACATCATCACCACCTCCGCCTCCATGCTCCTTACCTCTGAGTCTGTTTTTCTTATATATCTGTGGGTTTTGCAGGTTTCAAGATAACAATAAGGCGCTTTAATTGGTTGCCTCTGTTGCAGAGGCTAAGGGCATGTCGAAGGACGATATTTTGCTGGCGAAATTTAAAGGAAGAAGCCGAGGGTAGGTGTGTGAAATGACTATCATTAAAGACAACAAAGATATGAATCTACAAAACCCTCCAGAGAAAATCAAGGGAGACTTCGCCCTGCATTAAAGGTCTAGGATTTAAATTCAAAGATAAAGGCCGAGAGTACAGTACAAAATCGTAGACTATCTCAGGGTTTTACGGCAGCAGATTTTCCCTCTTTCAGTAAGAGGCAGAACACTGTATATATTATTTGTGTCTTGTTCATGAAGACATCTTCATCCTCAGCATTTATTTCTAGAGGTAGATTGTAAAGTACAGTCATTTATATTCAGTCATTCATAAGAGCGGGCGCAAATCCTTTCCGCCATTTTATTCAAATTGAGTCATTAAATGTGCTCTATCTACCTCCTTCTCTAGAATTCTCTATATTTTCTATAAAAACCGAGAAAGAAGACATTGTAAGGGTTCCAGATTTCAATCAGCAAACTGTGCAGTGAAAAGGTTTTTGTATACATTTTGTAATACTTCTGTATGAAGGCTCAGAGCCCGTAGGGTCTCAGTGAGGAGGAGTTATAACTGTAATGAGGATTCTGGTCTCTAGTATCTCACAGTATGTAATTTTATCTTATGTGTTAATACAATATCTCATTTCATGCTATTTTTCTTCTTGTATCATGTTCTACAATGCGAGTGGCTCACTAGTTTGCAGTAAGGATTCATCCTAGTT